>CM068305.1:86586255-86840071 GCA_034768735.1 Schistosoma mekongi
TTCATATTATCATACTGAAGGTAACATAATAAGAGTATGCTATTCAAATATGTTTAGTATACATGATTATTGATGATTGAATATTTCAAGAGCTCCAACTTTGAATATTTAAGTAAGTCGTCAAATTGATAGGTTTACTATGACATGAACAAGATTAGATAGTTTGCTTTTATTTGTAGATACTTCTAGTAGACAATCTAAACGTATTTTTCTAATCCACTCCATGTCTTCCTCCAAATTCTAAGTTTCGGAACTTATCATAATTTTCTTTTTACTGAATCATATTTTCTTAAATCTTATCACCGATCTTTATTCCCTTCCATTAATACTAACTCTGTTACTACCTCCGCTACTCTGGGATTTGATCCGATAATTTAATCTCTATCTGCTAATTTGGGTATGGCAACTTGAACTGACGTACGCATGTATCAAGTTCTACGTTGTAACTGTCTGTCTCAATCCAGAGATTATTCTTTATCGTTAACGGTTACTTTTTCTTTTTTTTTGTGCTATTTAAAATGTTCGCAAAATGCTTCTGATGCATTCAGTAGGGAATGTTATTCATTGAGTGAATTGTGAATAGAATTACTTATTACAACTGTGACTAAATGATCATCACGCTATATCGTTCGATGTTGGTCATTTCTTATGAAACATCAAAAAATGTGGGTTAATATTTCGCAGAACAAAACAGCTGTCCAGTAATCCCTAGTTTTCAATAGTACCAGGCGGAGATCAATCATTTATGATGAATATAAGGAATAATATCTACTAAACTATATCAACTTAGCAATACCATGTTTGTCTAGTTTGCATTGTTGGGGGCGTTCGATTTACTGTTTTGTTTTGATGCTATTTCTTTTCGATGTTTAGTTATTTAGGCTAGAGACAACAATGTTGCTTGACTGACAGAGTGGTTTTAGTGTTAAGGGCTAAACAAATATGACATGGATCACTATTGGTGATCAATCAATTTTAGTATCTCAGTCATACGGATGGTCAGTTCCAACCCCTAACGTCTCAGAATGAAAACTTTTGGAACAGGACTCCAAATTACATAAAAAATACTAGTCTCCATCATAATTGAGGATTTTCCTTGGTGATAATCGCAAAGTAGTACACAATAGATTGCTATCAGATTTCACTCCTAACTACCACAAATAATCTATAATCATATGTTATTATTTATCCGAAATCTGACAGAAGTAAAAATAAAGATAAACAAACAATTTTCGTATCTGACTTGTCATATGCCCTAATTGTATCCTCGTGACTTTCAGGTTACCTAATCTGCTAAAGTTGACGTTCTGTTCTAGGTTCAAAGAGGGTTGTATGCTGTGTGTGTTCACATTCCGCCATGTTGTTGTTTCATAAACAAAATAATTTCACTTCGTAAATTAGCATAGATATAAATGTAAGTATCAGATAACAAATAGATGCCGACCCAGTGGTGCAGATGGTTAGGCGTTCGCGTCAACTTGAAGCCCCTGGTGCGGAATCTGGGGTGCGCACTGCCGAGGAGTTCCACACTTGAACAAAACAGCTGTCCAGTGCTCCCTGGTTTTCAGTGGTAACCTGCCAACATCAATCTGTGATATATTCAATCAAACAAAATGAATATGTGATTTTTTTTCTATAATGAAAAGTTGGAAATTATTAAAAATAGTCTCATTGATATGTAGATCTATGCTGATCTACACAACTCATTCTATGAAATTCAATACAACGAGTATTTTGATTGATTTACACTTTAATCAATGATGGAAGTATATTCACATCTTTACAGAAGTGAATAGACAACCTTCACTTTAATATCCGTTAACTAGAAACACTAGTTAAGAATATTCAACGAATACATCCAGCTATTTTATTTGATTATATAAACATCATTTGTATATTACGTCACGCATTATATTAATGGAAAGAAGGACATCTTATCACGATACCAAAGAAACGAGATCTGAGCAAATATGAGAACTACAGAGGGATCACACTACTATGAGTACCACGGAAAGTCTTCAACAGAGTACTGTTGAGCAGAATGAAAGATTCAGTGGATGCCTAACTTCCAGATCAACAGGATGGTTTCTGTAAGGACTATATCGTAACACTACGAATGACCGCTGAATAATCAATTGATTGGAACTCGTCACTGTACATCAATTTCATTGATTATGAGAAAGCATTTGGCAGTGTAGATAGGAGAACACTATGGGAACTTCTTCGACACTACGGCGTACCAGGAAAACTTGCCATCATCATCCGGACTACAGTGCGAAATTGTGCATGGAGGATAACTGATAAATGCATTCCCAGTAAGGACCAGAATCAGACAAAATTGCTTACTCTCTCCTTTTCTTTCTAGTGGTTGACTGGATCATGAAGATCTCCACATCTGAGAGGATGCACGGAATTCACTGGACGAGTAGGATGCAACTCGATGATTTGGACTTCGCAGATGATGTAACTCTCTTAGCATATACACACCAACAGATGCAAGCAAAGGCAAACAACGTAGCAGCATTATCAGCATCAGTAGGCCTGAACATACATAAGGCAAGGATCAAGATCCTCATATATAAAACAGGGAGCACCAACCCAATTGAACTTGATGGGGAAACTCTTAAAAAAATAGATACTTCCATGTGCCTGGGAAGCATCATCGATGAACAAGGAGGGCCCAATGCAGATATAAAGGCAAGGGTTGGCAAAGTAAGGGCAGTATTCCTTCAGTTGAAGAATATATGGGACTCAAAACAACTGTCAACCAACCTCAAATTCAGACTCTTCAATTCGAACGTCAAGACAGTTCTGCTATAGGGAAGAGCTGAAACTGTTAAAATGTTCTGTTCAAGCACAATCCCATTACTTTATTTAATGAATGTTATTCGTCAGGCTTCCACATAGTGAATTATCTAAGACGTTGGAACTGAGTTAATATGTGAATGGATACTGAACATTGATGCAGTCATCACTAACATTCTCTTGTTATGATTTGACTTAAGTAATGCAAATTGAAATATCGACATATTAGTGAATACAACACAGATACACTTTAGCTAAACTTGTACTATGCTTTTAATGATATTCCTACCAAACTACTTAGAAAACTAAATAAAGTTAAGGATATGTCTTACTCTACATTCAATGAAGATGCAAGGGAAAAAAGATTGATATTTCTAAAATATTGAGTATGTTCTTGGGAATTTTCGAATCAATATACTTGTTTTATGACGTAATATACGACGATACTTATACGATTTAATCCGTTTATACAGGTTAAAGTATATTACATGGACGACCTTGAAAGATTGCATGGATATCTAGGGCAAAAAGTCATTTTAGCCAATCATTACGAACTCTGGATAACCGAGTCAACAAATGAACTAATTAACTGTACGTATTTAGAACCCTCTTATCCTGTCAGAAGTCAGTAATTAAAAATAAATATTTTGTCACCATTGATGATTAATAATCAGGTGGTTACACAGATTTTCAATAATTAATGTGATTATTCAAGCTTTCTATGGATTCTGATAGTAGTGTTTGACTGAATTAGAAATATCAACTGTTAGGAGCCGACTCAGTGGTTTAGTGGTAAAGTGTTCTTCGCGGAGCCAGAGGGTCCTGGATCTGACCCCTAGTGAGATCGTAATTGCTTTCTGCTGTAGAGTCATACAATGGGACGAAACAGTTGTCCAGTGCTTCCTGATCACTGACTATCTAATTCAGACAAATTCATGATATCAAATAGACAATTAACAATCGGTTAACATTTATAAATATCCCATCACTTTCTTACCGTTGACAATTATCAACAGACTAAACTGATGTCATCTGTAATTGTGTACTCCATATATCTATCAGTGATAGATGCATAGTTAGATGTGGGGTGGGGTCTTGCATGAAATCTTTCGATGAGTCCAATATGATGGTTAAACTTTCATGTTGTAATGATCTAACCATTTAAACATTCTCGGTGACCCTCATCCGTTTAGGTTGTGACATGCTAGACAGGTTGGTTGGAGAGCGGTTAGATTAAAAGTATTATTTGTTACATTTGATGGTGAAATCTCGTCACCAACTATACAAGGAACAGATGGTGGCAGTAGGATAACTCACTCAGGCTACCAGTAACTGAATATATAGTGCCTTCTTATTACAAAAGGATGAAGTCAGAAAAGATTGACCACCAAATTAACACACCTTACCTTATCCCAGGATTCTCCATTGTCACTAGTAAAGCCATTACATATAGGGGCTAACATATTAAAAGCTACTTACAAAATGACGATGTGAGACTGACCTCAAATAGTTATTTCATAGGCTATAATATTACTCGCCTTGTTCATCAATGCCAGCAATAATGCAATCCTCTTCTTATACACCACAACATATATAACATCATTTCATATTGTATCAAGGAATGACAGTCATCTCCGTATTCTTAACAGCATTCAAAAGTGATTAAACATCGTTTTCATCTTGAGAAATTCGAATAAATTTATATTCTAATCCTTTAAACATGTGATTTATTCAATGGTGAAATATTATCTGTATATGGTTTTACGTATATTTTATAACAGGACATCCAGGACATAACTGTTTACATGTAGACCAGTATTAATCATTATTACCTATGAACATAAAAATCATTTCTGAAAAAAATGACTCAAATTACAGGATTAATATTACTTTATACACATTGTAACATGTAAAACTTTATTTGTAACTATGAATCACAAGAACTTAAATTTTCAGTTTAACCCTAATCGTTAACCATTATGTAAAGCATTTTGAACGTCTTTCAATTTCAGTGAGTTGTCGGTTTATCCTTTTCTTTGCTCTTATGTTGCCTACCAATTCTTAGGATACAAAGTACCTACAGACTAGACATGAAGCATTAAAGTTATGCTAAACTTAAATTATTCATAATCACAATGGAGGGGGGAGGGGAAGGCTGCATTCTTTAATTTAATCTTCTCAACCTTAGATGTTAGACAGTCATACTGTGAACATTAACATTGGAATGCGGGTACATCCAGACGATGAGTCGAAATGCGCCTCCAGGATTCCACTTGCCAGTCACAATCCAACTTACATAATACTTTGATGTTACTTAATGTTTCATCTACATATTCATTATATTTAACGAATTTACCTATGGTAACTAATTTGTCGTTATCAGAGTCTTCTCAAGAGTGAAAGTGTTTATGTGATGCACTTCATTATTACGTAATACACTCATATGAAAATCATGTTCATTTATTTCATTTGTTCAGTTTCTTTGTCGGCTACAATCTGATTGGTCAGTTATATATAGGATACATGGTAACAAGTGATGATGTTATGACAAATAGGTAATTAATAAGTATGAATATGTTTAAGTGTGTCTATGTCTGTATGTGACAATATTTCGACGTTGATTTACTTATCAATAACACTTTCTTAATGCGATATTCTTTAGTTTGATGAACGACTGATTCATTCGGAGGAATTTTAACTACAGAGTTAAGATGGGGGAGATTAGTAGTTAATTTGTTGTTTATAATTGTCAGAGATGACATTACAGTTTATGAATCATGGAAATCGTCACATATTGATGTCGGCTGAGTATGATTGAAAACCAAGGAGCAACAGATAGCTATTTTGTCCTAGTATGGAACTCTTGAAAAATGCTTCCTCTCGATTCCGTCTAGGAATTTAACCTAAGACCTTCAAGTCTTCCGGCAAACGTTTAGCTATCAGCACCGCTGAGCAGGTATCCAATATTAGAGTCGTGATTAGTGGAGTTGAGACTTGTAGGGACTGAGACAGTTATCACCAGAAAATAAATTATCTTCTCACTGTATTATAAAATGATCACAGTAAGAATTCTAACATTAAACAGTGGTCGACTGGTTGATTGTTTGATGTGAGACCTGAAGGTCTTTGATTTGATTCCATGATGGAATCCTTGGTACACATTTCTGTGGAGTCCCATTTTAGGACAAAACAACTATCACTGGTATCCAGCCATGTCAGCCTTTGATAAATACAGATAATGAGTCTTAACTGTCTATTTTTTCACAAACAATGTAGAGCTTTGTAAATTTCTACATTAGTCTAGGTTGCTGAACCACATCAAATTAACAAGACTATTGTTATAGAATTATATGCCTGGAATAATAATGAAAAAGATAAGAATTAAGCTCATATTCTGCTGTGATTGATTCAAAGCCAATGTCTCTCACTAAGATCTACTACCTGGAGTAGCCAACTCAAGCAGTCTGTACCTGCTAACCTGGTGCTAACCTTAAGTCAACGTTTTCATATTTTAATTTGGTCATCTGTAGTTTTCTTTTATCCTCCCTTACAAATTGAGGTAATACAGGTGTAGTAAGATATAGTGAATGCATATCCTAACTCCCTCGATCGATGAAAATACACAAACTTCATCAATTGATTTGTTATGTTTTCCTAATACTCGGTATCCAATCATAGCATTGTTTACTTGGCCGTTCCTAGATACTCAAGTAAATACATGAAGGATCAAATCCTTCATTCATTTTATCAAAATTAGATCACGAAAGTAGAACTAAATTGATATTGTAATATCCAATACAAATAACACCGGAGAATCCATGATATACTCAATAATTCAGAAAAAATTTACAAAATGTCATTTGGTTGGTAAGTGAAATAAAAAAGTATGTAAGTATAGTGTTTTTTTTCTCAATAAATAAATAAACTGCACACTGTAATATGGTTTGAAAGTAGTTGACAAGCAACATTGATTGACCTTAGCTTTATATTGGTTATCAGATGTCATTAAGGTATAACCAATAATTATAACAGAACTGATGCATTCTAATGTGCTTTAATCATATCAAGTAGCTTGGAACCTAGATGGATTACATCACATCATAAAATAGTGTACATAGTGTTGGGTTACTAAGATAGAATATACATTCATGTATCTAAATCCTTATGTTTTATTTTTAAAGCAAACGAGTTAAAACTTGTAGGGAGTGAGACAGTTATCACCAATGACAATGGATGATCGTCGTGATATCTATGACAAATTGATAGAAATCGAAGTTCTACCACTGAATGTCAGCCCAGTGGTATAAAAAAGAGTTAGGAGTTCATCATCCTGAAGCCCCCGAGGAGAAATCTGGGACGCGTATTGCTAAGGAGTCCAGTGCGATGTTAACACCGTGATTTTTTGTTTACTAACAGTTACTACGGTATAACCAATTCCATTCTATTTCTTCAATTTAAATTATTTAAATTCACCTAGATATGTATTGATTCACTTGTCAGTCGTCAGTTATATGCTACTTTACCTTTCTGATGTGTTTTAGTTTCGTAGAAGACAATTTTATATCCCGTTTCTATGGTGCGTAGTGTAATCATTGATACATTTTCAAACTATTTGAAATCTCCTGATGATCTAGGAACATATTTCAAAGATAATTTATTTTCGTTCAACTTAACATTCAACAGCATAATTGAATTTGATGGAGTAATATCTCTGGAAGAAGTAGATACATTCACGTATCTGGGAAGCAACATCGATGAACAAAGAGGGTCCGATGCAGATGTAAAGACAAGGATTGGACAAGCAAGGACAGCATTCCTGCAGTTCGAAAACATATGGGACTCAAAACAACTGTCAACCAACCTCAAAGTCAGACTCTTCGATTCGAAAATGAAGACAGTCCTGCTGTATGGAGCTGAAACTTGGAGAATTACTGCAAACATCATCAGAATGGTATAAGTATTTATAAACAACTGTCTACGCAAGATACTGAATGTCAGTTGGCCGGAAAACATCAGTAACAGCTTACTATGGGAGAGGAGAAACCAACTTCTAGCCAAAGAGGAAATTAAGAAAATACGCCAGAAATTGATAGGACAAACATTGCGCAAATCATCAAACTGCATTACGAGACAATCATTAACATGGAATCCTGTTAGGAAACGGAAAAACGAAAGGCCATAGAACACAATTGCGTCGAGAATTGGGAGCAGATATTAAAAGGATAAATAACAACTGGAAACAATTAGAAAGTATTGCTTAGGACAGAGTGTAATCGAAAATCCTGGTGAGCGGTCTATGCTCTTCTGTAAGGAGTAACGTGTGTAAGTAAGTAAGTAAGTTACATTCAACAGTCCAAATGTTTTTCCCACATAAATCCAACCACACTCACTACACTTGATTTCATAGACATAATTTTATTGTTCCTCTATAACTATTCTATCATTGGCTTTCATTAAAATTGATCTCACGGTTATACACCAAAGTAAAATTCTACATTGTGCTTATTAACTGTCATTCTGGTTTGCTACATCATCCTTTTGGCGTATACAATCGCTATACTACTGATCTACACTCTTAAAAAATGCAATAATTTCCTTTTTTCAAATTGTTAACAATTTATTTAAGAAGACTCTTTAAGGTAGTTATGGTGCTATAATTAATACCAGGATCGTGTTTACTTCTGCTAATCAAATTTCTGGTCATATAAACTTTTATGGATAGAATGCATTAATTTTACATTATTGTCATGTCTTATATTAACCAAGTAATCACGATAATCTAGTTTGTGATCATCAGATTAAATAGTGTCTCTATATATTACGAACTGATAGAAGTAGGAACTATACCACTGAATGCCAGCCTAGTGGTGCAGAGGGTTAGACATTCGTTAATTTGCAGCTCCTGAAACGGAACCTTGGTTGCGTTATGAGGATTCCCATACTAAGACGAAACAAATGTCCAGTGCTTCCTGGTTTTTAATGGTACCCTACAAATAGCAATTTGTGATGAAATCAGTCAAATAAATCTTGTTACCAATCTCCACAAACCATCTCAATTCAGTTAAATCCCCCTAGTTAACTTAATATTATTTGACAGGTGATTAATCTTGTATTACAAGTAAAATGCCATCCATAGACCATATTCAAACTTTTGATTAGTTGAAGTGTTTCATAATCTCATTTATTGCTGAATAATGCATAAATAAACTAGCTGAAATAAGTGAAACTAGAGAATCCATCACTATCTCATCATTCTGATGTTACAGATCCCATCTTCCCCTGGTGAAAGTCAAATACAATAGAACCAAAGAACTTAATGATTTCAGGAGCATTTAACGAGTAGCATTACTGGACACTAAATATTCATATATGAGACTCAGAGCAGGTTTTTTGAGTACATTTGTACGTATGGGATAGAAGACATTTAAACTTATTATACTTTCATTTACTTCAGTAATAGTAGCAATGACTTCGTCAACTTTGTATATTTAAACGATTAATTTGTTATGAATTAATTAAAGAGTGTATTACGCAACATTTGTTGACAATAATAATATAACAAAAGAACAGACATCTTTTTGTTTTTATGAAGAGTTCAATGGAAAAATAACATTCACATTCACAGAGTAAGAAAGAGGCTGAGAGAGAGAGAGAGAGGGAGAGAGATTGGAACAAAATAATGATATCCAATTCACAACCACCATGACTACAACACATCAGCAACATTAATAACAACAGTGACAATCTACAACAATAACAGCGAACTGAATAAACCGTCTAGTGAGTAGATATATGAATAAGCAAACAGGAGAATGGAAAGAAAAAAGAGTCAATTGTTTTAAGTTCACCACATTATCGTAAAGGCAAATATTTGAACTGACTTTATTGATGAATTACAAGTTATGTAGAAGAATGTAACAGAAAACGTTGAATGGTAACATAAACATCAACTTAAAGTAAAGATAAACAGAGTTATAGAAGGATACATACATTTTCTTCATGAATTCGACCATGTTTTCAACCATGATTCACACTTACTTTTTGTATCACCAGTGAATTTTGCATTGATTATTTGTTCTTGTGTATTATTCACACTAGTAGATAATTCATTATCAGCGTATTCAATAGAAATCGATGGTGTAGTAGAAGTGTTCCGATGGAATTTCATATAATCATCAATAGTAAGCATATCATTTTCATCAGATAATATTCCTTTTGTTGCTGTTGTTGTTGTTGTTGTCGTCGTCGTCATCATCATCATTGTATCAGTTTCATTTAAATTAGATAAACATGGTAGACTAAGTGAATTAGTTAGATTTATAGTAATCTTACTCGTTGAATGTATAGATCTAAAATTATTATAATATACACTAAGTTTATGATGAAAATGACAAAGATTTCTTGGAGAATTGGCAGAGAACGATTCAAGAATATCCCATAATCTTGATGTATTGATATTACTAATAATATTATTACTATTACTATTATTATTAGTAGTAGTATTGCTAGTAGTATCGTTAATATTTACACTAATATCTGATAGACTACGAAATCGTTTACCATTGAAATCATCAAATTGTTGTTGTAAATCTGTATATAATATATTACATATAGGACATATACGATTATAATGTTGTATATTATATCGATTCGATTGTTGATATTCATTATCTGATCCCACTTCATCGACATCTTCGCTTACATACGATAAACTAGGCACATGTACAATTAATGATGCTGTTGATGCTGTAAATATATGTCGTTCTGGTAAATTAATTTGATATAATGTATTTTCATTATTATCAATACTACTTATATTCTTATTATCAGTAGTATTATAATTAGCAAATTTTTCAAAATAATTTAAATCTCTTAATGGAAAATTACATTTATCATTTATATTCTGTTGTATTTTACAATCAGAACGTATTAATGATTTACGATTTGATATTAATGCACTAGAATATTTATTTAATTCAATATCTTTAATTGTTGTAGTCAATTTACATGTTGATGATGAATTAGAATTAGATTCATTTTTTAATATTTCAGAATTTGAAGATAATACATTCAATTTTATAGAAATTTTATCTGTTGGCGAAGATTTCGGCATATACACTGAAGACATGGATCATTTGTATATATGATATTGATAGTGGTGAAATGGTTCAATGTTGGAGAGATGTAATAAAGTTATGAAGTAAACAATCTTATTATTAATAAGATATGGAGTAATGATACTTCACGTAGTAATAATTTCAATAATTACTAATTCATTTGAAGAAAAATGAAAAATTCATTGATTACTTATTGTGATAACACAATATACTACTTATTGACTACCGGTTTCCTATTTATACACCTATTGGTTACATAATTCAATTGATTATGAAATTAAATTTGACCAATCAAATTATCACAGTTACTTGCATAATATTCAATTTTGATTGGTTAAATAAATATGACCGTGAATATATGGTGGTTTATTTAAATTGTAATGGTTAATAATTATTAAAAGAATTCTCATGTTTTACTTCAGGTCAAGTTGTCATTAAAAAAAAGTGATATGTGAAAAAATATCACCAGAACATTAAACAGAACAGTTATGAGGTAATCAGTAAAGTGTGACATGGAACCAGACATATATACACACCGTTCCAAGTTGATACACATCACTAGTACAGTGAGATGAATACAAAATTAATACAAGTACTAGTTATTATATTGGTAACAAGAGGAAAAGTGTGAAAATATAGAATATGATACAGGAAGTATAGATTAGTTAGTGAAAATAATTTTAAGTTAACGATTATACGAATGCATTCGCCCAAAAGTTCTGAGCTGGGTCACCGAAAGTCTGAATGTAATTATAACAACAAATATGCGAAACCTAACGAAGCAGTCTACATCTGTAAACACAGGTCAAAATAATAGTTAATAACTTCATGTCATGTTTTAAATTGGTTACCTTTAACTTTCTTTTCTTCGTTTTTCAATATCAGTCGGCAGTAGACATCAAGTGAGCCAATGATCGGAGATAAGTAATGAAGTCAATGAAGATTGACACTATCATCAACTGACTTCTCATCATTCTTCAACAGACTACGTCTAACCATATGGTTACTTCCTCGATGGTCCGAATTAAGGCGAATACTGTTTCAAAGAAATCTATAATCAAATCCTAATAACTTGATGAATATCGTCTAATTGTAATGGTGTCGTTTCGAATCTATACAGACTGCTGCGCAGTATACTAGTTCTGTAACTAATAAACCGATATGTCGTCTACGCTACAAGTTAGGTTAGTAGACAAAAGTTAAACGGACAACTGTGGGAAGCCAGGAAGTACTAAGCAGCTATTTCATCCTAGTATCGAATTTAAATTGAATAATCTGAACGACAACTATTTAGAATGAATGTCAACTCACTGGGGACTAACTTCAGGAGTCAATTCCTAAAGGAGTCATACACCGATAACAGTCAATGAAATCGCGCACATTTATAGTAAACTGATTGGAGTTAGATATATCAACTATTAAAAGTTTAAAGGTTAACGGTTTGCCGAAAGACCTAGAGGTTAGGCAACGCATTCTCCAGTGTAATCGTTAATGCCTACAAGTGTGAAATTTCATACTAGGACGATACAGCCACCTTGAAGTGCTACCCAGTTTTCGAAGGTTATCTAACTCATATTAGTCTCGATATTAAGATTCGAAGTGCATGCGATGGGAGGAGGGACTAAATAGCTGACTAGTCCATCCTGACTTATAATAGTTATTTAACTAGAATCGGTCTATCATGGAAATTTCAACAATCTCTATAACACCAAATAATAAGAGATATGTAACTACTTTTAGTATTGATCAGTTAACAAGAAGGCCAAAATTTTGAAGTAACCTAGCATCATGACAGTCAACTGGCTACTTATAACCACTTGATAAACAATACTTGCCCAATAACCCTCGATTTACAATTAACACTTATCAAGAATCAATAACCAATTTAGTTTAAACTTTTTGAGAGTGAATTCGTTTTTATCTATGATAGGGAACGATCAATGTGGGAATTCTATGTTAGGACGCCGTCCTGGTGGAACTGATGGTTAAATGCTTGCCATGTGACTTGAATTTTTTGTGTTTAATCCCCATATGAAATCGAAAGTGTACATTCCTAAGGAGCTTCATATTAGATCAAAACAGATATCCATGGTTCCATAGTTTTCAGTAGCACCCAACTAACATCAATCTGCAACGAATAAGAACAACAAAATTAAGCAACCAATTAATTTATTCTTGAAAACAAACATGAATATTGATAGATATCCTTTAGAAAAAAACATTTTTTTATCATGGATAATTACCATATGAACTTAGCAATGTGTGTGTATCTATGTGTTTACTTGTTTTACTACATCAGTTTATTATTTTAATGCATAGTCCTTTTATTATGTCTTAACAACAAAACATGTCCAACGGCAGTTTGAACTTTTATAAAATGAAAACAATATTTCATGGTATAACGAATATTAAATGTTAGCAACATATATGAAAGAGGGAGGGGGGCGGGAGGAGATAGGTGGAGATAGGAAATAAAGGAAACAAAAAAATGATGAGGCGAAAAAAAGTCTTTGACCTTGAAAAATAGTTACTATCATTGTAAATTCATTTTTATTTGATAAATCATTATTGTACATAAATGAATCAAAGATCTAAACTCCTCCTATTCTAACAGGCATTATTGACTATTGATACAAATCACAATCCTATCAATAAATTTGCCTTTTATTCAGATATAAGGGTCACAATTAAGGTGTATTTTAGACACTAAAATGAATTACTTCTTCATTATTACAATGAATAGGATATCAATAATAGAGAAAGATTATTAGTTTAAAACCTATTTGTTTTAAGGTACAGCATAAATTTCGACTGGACTAAACGCACACCAACAAATGCAAGCAAAGTCAAACAACTTAGCAGCATTATCAGCATCAGTAGGCTTGAACATACATAAGGCAAAGATCAAGATACTCATATATAAAACAGAGAGCACCAACCCAATTGAAATTGATGGAGAAACTCTGGAAGAAGTGAATACTTTCACATACTTGGCGAACATCATTGGTGAACAAGGGGAGTCCGATGCAGATGTAAGGTCAAGGATTGGCAAAGACAGGGCAGCATTCCTACAGTTGAACAACATATGGGAGTAAAACAACTGTCAGCTAACCTCAAATTCATACTCTTCAATTCGAACGTGAAGGCATTCCTGCTGTATTGAGCTAAAACTTAAAGAATTACTGGGAAACATCGTCAGACGGATACAAATACTTATAAACAACTGTCTATGCAAGAGTACAGAATGTCCGTTGGCCGGAAACCACTAGCAATAGCCTATGATGGGAGAGAACAAACCAACCTCCACTCGAAGAGGAGATTAGGAAAAGACGTTGGAAATGGATAGGACATACATTGTGGAAATCATCAAACTGCATCACGAGACGGAAAAGAGGAAGGCCAAAGAACACGCTGCGTCGAGAGAATTGGAAGCAGACATTAAAAGGATGAACAGAAACTGGAAACAGCTGGAAAGTATTGCTGAGGACAGAGTTGAGTGGAGAATTCTGGTGAGTGGCCTATGCTTCTCAGCGAGGAGTAACGGGCGTAATTAAGTAAGTAAACTCTTTCAAAAAATGTAATTCTGATAAAGAAAGATTACCATCTGAAGCCCTGCACACATGGGCAAATCCCAATATTATAAACTGAGAAGATGAAGTACTTTTAGCTACACAATCATAACAAATGAATGAAAAAATGAATTCAGAAATTATCTACTCCTCAAACATTTATTTATTTATTTTGTTTAAAATTATTTAGTCTAATTACACAGTTCAACGTATTACCGGTTGGAAATAAACACTCATCCTCTGACCATAGTTACTAACACACTGACTTAATCTGACTCAAGTTTACATGATTTGACATGCCAATCTTCAGAGATTGTTTAACCCTTTCCGTCAACATAGTTCAGAGCTATATATGGGCACAAATGATTACAACATGTCATTGTTATATCTAGAGACTAAAGAAGAGTATCGAACTCTAAAAACTGTGTTTTAGAGTATTATTTTAATTATTTTAACTGTGGGTTATGTAGACATTTTATTTCTATCGTTGTTACATTCCTCTTACCCTATCCTCCCGTTTAATATATTTACTGTTAGTGCATTGTCTCATACTATGAACTACAGTTAATTTGTTGTGTACAAGTTACTTCTATTCACCGCCACAATCTCCTTTGTATTCGTATTAACGTAAAATTACTAATTGGTTTAATGTATGGTCTGATTTTGTGTATATGTAAATGAGTGTTTGAAAAGTAATGCAGCTCTGACTGTGATTTCTGCCTGGTTGGCTCATTTATCTTGTGTTGTTCATTCCGGCTTGGGGACTAGTAGACGTGGGATACAGACATATACAGGCAGTGATTGGTAATTATCAAATTGCACACAAATTGCATATCTTCCTCCACTCACCACATTCTAAACATTGATTGGCTCATAATGACTCACATACTATGTTTCCACTCAGCGTACGATTGGATATTCTTGGTGACATTTGACCTCTTCTTTACATTTCCATTCGACAATTTTTTGATTTTTTTTACTTCCTTGAAGAAGCTCTGACCAGCTTGTTGAGTGAAACCTTGGAATTGTCTTTAATTTCATTAGGTGTGATTACTAACAAATTTATTTTCTTCCTATTCTATTATTACATACGTTGGGCACCTAAGTTTTATGAATTTATTCATTCTTCTCTGGACAAAAATTTCCATAAAACATGATAAGTATTGTTAATAAATTTCAGTGATGTCAGCTGATATGTTGAATTCTTCATACGGGGTATTAATATTTACAACTGATGAAGACTACATGATATATTCTTGTATAGTTAGCTATGAATGTCAGCGGTTTAAAGTAAAAAAAAAAAGCGACTCGTTATCTGATAGCTAACATGTAATTTGAACCTTGGCTTAGTTATCTTACATGGATGCACATTGAACGATCAAGAACTAGATGAGTAAGATACGACAAAGTGTACTAACAGTATCTTGTACAAGAACTTCAGAAAACTAGTCACTATTAAAACATTATGAATATATCAACAGTAGTGGTTAACACAGTGACATTTGACATGAAACAAACTCAGTTCGAATCCCGCTGTAAACATCAACATTGAAATGCAAGTAAATTCAACTGACGAATAAACAGTATAAACAATAAGTTAGTAATTTTTATACATGCCTTCTTTGCATCTATTGATCAGAAGGAAGAAAGAATGATTGCATAATGTTATCTAATTGAAATTATTAAATAAAATAAATAATAACCAATAACTAGAATGTTAATTATTATTATTAACATGATGATAGAGGTTATCATCATAGTGTTGATATTTTAATTATTTACGCCTAGAGAAGATGTATGTATGTATGTATGTATGTATGTATGTATGTATGTATGTATGTATGTATGTATGTATGTATGTATGTATGTATGTATGTATGTATGTATGTATGTATGTATGTATGTATGTATGTATGTATGTATGTATGTATGTATGTATGTATGTATGTATGTATGTATGTATGTATGTATGTATGTATGTATGTATGTATGTATGTATGTATGTATGTATGTATGTATGTATGTATGTATGTATGTATGTATGTATGTATGTATGTATGTATGTATGTATGTATGTATGTATGTATGTATGTATGTATGTATGTATGTATGTATGTATGTATGTATGTATGTATGTATGTATGTATGTATGTATGTATGTATGTATGTATGTATGTATGTATGTATGTATGTATGTATGTATGTATGTATGTATGTATGTATGTATGTATGTATGTATGTATGTATGTATGTATGTATGTATGTATGTATGTATGTATGTATGTATGTATGTTTCCCTAAAGAATATTTACTGTAACTAAATTGATAGACTAATCAGTTTATTCAAATAAATAAGCGGTCTTTTGTATATCTCCGTTGTAATGTCATTCTAACATTGTTTATCTTTACCGATAGTTTGAGCTAAATCGTAAAGCAAGACCTAATATCGGTGTCTCGGTGTAGTATCAATCAATGTTGTTTTCACTTCGATTGTATTGAATATTACAGTTAACGTTACTTTTAGAAGTGTACTAACAGTATCTTGTACAAGAACTTCAGAAAACTAGTCACTATTAAAACATTATGAATATATCAACAGTAGTGGTTAACACAGTGACATTTGACATGAAACAAACTCAGTTCGAATCCCGCTGTAAACATCAACATTGAAATGCAGTACATCAACTGACGAATAAACAGTATAAACAATAAGTTAGTAATTTTTATACATGCCTTCTTTGCATCTATTGATCAGAAGGAAGAAAGAATGATTGCATAATGTTATCTAATTGAAATTATTAAATAAAATAAATAATAACCAATAACTAGAATGTTAATTATTATTATTAACATGATGATAGAGGTTATCATCATAGTGTTGATATTTTAATTATTTACGCCTAGAGAAGACAATTCAATGAAAGTCTTCAATAAACACAGATAAAGGAATGTGGAAAGATAGAGTTTCACCTCATTCAATGTTTGACCCTATAAGACCATGCGTGTATGTATGTATGTATGTATGTGTGTGTGTGTATGTATATACTCCTGTTCTAAAGTGAATACAAACGAAATGAAGAAAACAAAATACAATTACTTTTGTATCTTTCATTCTGTCGTTCTTATTCATCTTATAAACAAGATAATTAAGATATGAAAAGAAAATATTCATGTAATAATTGTAGAATATAAACATATTTCATTATACTGATTACATCATCATGTGTCTATTAAATAAACTTTTATTAGTTAGATGATTTAGACCGTAAGATTGTAAGAAAGAAACAATAAAAAAAATGGTTTCTATGTGATTTTTATAGTTCCAATATCAATTACTGTACAATAAATGAGTAAATGTTACTAATGTAATTGACAAATATATATATATATATATATATATATATATATATATATATAAAGAAATTGAATCTTTTAACTAGAGATATAAGAAAATTACATGTGTATATGATGTAACCATTCAAGATTTCACTGTGATCTGATCATCACTACTATCAGATCGTTCAATATGTAATAAGGATTGATGAACTGATTGACGGTGTAAACCAACTGGACTTAATAGTCGGATATTATTATTATTATTATTATTGTTGTTATTATTATGATTGTCATTTGAATCCGTTTTAGCTTTATATATCAATATAGACGGACGATGAACATGAGATTTAATGTCAGTTTTCGATGTCGATAATAATGAAGAATTCGATTTTGTCGGTGATACTGAAGCTTGAAGTTGATGAAAATAACTTTGACGACTGTAATCATTTCGTTGAAGTGGAAGATTTGATTTAAGAGAAATTTTACTATCAATAGTTGGTTTAGAAGATGTTGGTCTAACACTAATTATATTGATAGATTTATCTGTATCTAATATAGGTGATTTCAATTTTATTCGACGATCACTTGAATCACGTGATAATCTTGATTCACTTCGATGATTTATTGAAAGAGGTTGTTGTTTATCTTGATGATGTAATAATTTTGTATCATCATCTTTTCTCAATGGTGAAACTGAAGTAGATTTACACTTTTCAACTAAACTTAAATTATTCATTGTTATATCATGTTTATTGGATGCATTCAATAAATAACAATCTGAAGTATTATAAGTTAGTATATTTCGATCACTTGTTGAATTAGACAATTTAATGAAATTTGATTGAATTGAAGTGTCTTTGTAAGATCTAGAACTGTAACGTTGATTATTACCATGAGTAATTGGTGAAGTGATCGTTCTAACACGTTTATCTGAAATATTCATACCATCATCATTATTATTACTATTATTATTATTATTATAGTTTATATTTTCAAGTGAAGGAGATTGTACAGTAAAGAATATATTTCGTTTACCTCCATCAGTACTGTTATTTGAATGAGTAATATTAACAGAGTTAGGTGGAGTATCTAGAATAAGGTTAGTATTACGTAATTCTGAAATATTGTTTGAATTAAACGTCAAATCAGATGGTACTATATTAGTAGTGGAATCATATCGTTGATCTATCATCAATGGTTGTGCAATTAAAACTTCCGGTTCCATTAGTTTACGATAATTCTCCTACACGATTAATGAAATATTTAGAAAAAAAAACAATATATAAAATGTAAATTGGTCATAGTTACTGTTGAACTGGGTGTCAACATATTATATTTTAAGTGATTGTACCACAGTATGACGAGATCAAATTTATCATGATGACTGACAGACGAAATTCAAGTAATCAAACTAACAGTGACATTGAAAAAGATTAAACATTAAGAATACAGCAGGACCTAATAGGTTGTCTACCGACACCTTTAAGGATGGTGGTTCAGTCTTACCTGGCAGGTTGACTGATATATTAGCCAAAGTCTGGGAACTGAACACCATCCTATCTGACTGGTCTCGATCGCTGATCGTTTCAACTTACAAAAAGGGACAGAAATCCTCTTGTGATAACCACAGAGGAATCAGCTTCACTAATATAGTATCTAAAATATTAGCCTCTGTAATCATTCGACGTTTATACAACACTAGAGAACAGCAGATTCAAGAAAACCAAGCTACTTTCAGACCTCTATGACGTTGCATTGAACAGATATTCACCCTGCGTCAGATCCTTGAACATTGACGTATGTACCAACGTCTGACTATAGTTGTATTTCTTGACTTGAAAGCAGCTTTCGACTCCGTAGACCGTGAGGTCTTGTGGCAGCGCTTGCCATTAAAAAACGTACCTCAGAAGTACATAAACCTTATAATGGCTCTCTACTCGGCCACCACTGGTCGAGTCAGAGCATATGACGAATTATCACGAGAAATTTCATCCTCAAGCGAGGTTACATCATAGATGTACTCTTAGAAATCTCACTCACTTCTTTTAACTCCTCAGGAATTACCCTCCTTCCAGGAGGCCCTCTTGTCGACTTAGAATATGCAGACGATATAGTTCTGTTTGGTGAAGACGCTCACAACATTCAGAGTCTCATGAATACCTTGAGTAACAATGCAGGCATATTTGGGATGCGTTTCTTCCCTTCCAAATCCAAAATGTTACTCGAGGACTGGCCTGCTTCTCCTCCTAAATTAGTTATAGGAAGTGAAGTAATTGGATGCGTTGACCATTTCACTTATCTCGGAAGTCTCATCACCTCTGGTGGGTCGGTGTCTGACGAAATCTCAGAACAAATTCAGAAAGCCCAATCGGCATTCGCCAATTTACGCCACTTGTGGCGCAGGTGAAATATCTGTGTCTCGACGAAAGGCCAGGTGTACTGCGCAGCATTTCGCGCCGTTTTAACATATGGCTGCGAAACGTGGGCATTGAAAACACAAGATATGCGTCGACTCCAGGTATTTGAACGTAGGAATCTTCGTAGCATCGCTCGAATATCATGAAACAGTCAAATAAGTAATATTGAGGTTAGATAAAAGGTTCTTGGGAAATGTGGTAAATCAGTTGAAGAGATCATTAACCTTCATTTACTGGGATGGTTAGGACATGCCCGACCACCGTCTACCTCGTCGCGCGATGTTGGCTAGGGCTGAAGTAGGATGGAAGAGGGTTAGGGGCGGCCAAACCAAAACATGGCATCAGTCCATGAAGTCCTCGACTATTGGTCTAAGCCATGTTGATAGATGTAGATTATCTGGTTGGGGTCCGCGTGATAGTCGCAACAAATGGCTGGAGACACTGGGAGACATGGCTCAGAATCGGTCACAGTGGTGCAAGTGTATTCACTCTTTAACTTTATCTAGATCTTGAATTCTGTTATTATTTTCTGCACACCTTTACTTTATTTTTCTCCCTTGTTCTCTGTTATTACGTTGCCTCTGTAATCTCGTAGTGCTAATGTAGTATGGCGACTTGAACTTATGGGCGTACGTGCCCGGTTCTACGTTGCTGTTGATGATGATGATGATGATGAAGCATTAAGAATATAGTTTGAGAAGACCAGACAGTAGGATAAATATGGAGGAATACTGAAAGTCAGGATGTTAAGATGTACCAGCACTACTGTAATCTACTCTTAGTCATATCAGGCAATGCCTACAACCACCGACCCAAACAAATTAGTCTGTTTCTTCGCGAATTAAGGAGACACCTCGATACCTGCTAACAAACGTAGGATCAGCGATACAACAACAGGTAGGCTAAGTTTTTCCGCAGTGCCACAGCTAACTAGGGGAAGAAGTCCGACGTCAGCAAGAAGCATTAATTCCACAGTCAGCCTGCCAGACGGATAACAACCACACATCTCATGCGTATACATAAAAAAAAGAGAGCGTCCTCGAAACGTAACAAATACCGTACTAAAGTAAACAACGAACCAATAAGATTTATCGTCTGGCTAAGCGAGAAACATAAACTGAAGGTGAAAAAGGAACTTTTCGGCGAGAAAACGATAAATTTAAATTTGGACAAATTAAACACAAAAATAACAGGTTTGCCGAGAGAATTCTTGGGATCTGACATCCCCAACATTTCGACATGTCTAAGATCACCAATCACTAATATCTAATATCTTTTGCCCAACCTATCAACTACTAATTCAATGGTTCTACGATACACAAGCTATCCTTCAAAGATACCCATAATTGAATCATGAAACATATTACTGGAAAACGTTTTGAAAGGTGACTCGTTTATTCTGAATTTAGTAATTTGATACCGTATGTCTACTGATTCAAATCAAATGTTCTTTATACTAAAGATAAATCCGATGTTTATACTCATAAAAATTATAGCTAGACAGTTGGGTAACCGACTACGACTTTACGCCCAACTTTGCAGAAAAATCACTTTTTATTGTCTGCGTATTAATTATGGTTTATAGACTACTTAGAAGAGGGTGGTCTTGACTTCTGTTAGAGATATGATAATTGTTATCACTTTACCAATGTCCACACCGTGGGAAAGTTCTTCATCCTGAGGAACCTAAATAAGAAGCTGGATTAAAGATGGTTTTGATGAAGTACGAGTTTATCCACAGTACCCAAGAGACAACTGCTTGAGTTCAGTCACACATGACATTTTCACAAGTGGTTCTTAATGTGCTAGCTCTGTAATTTTTAATGCCTTACTGGCAAAGGCAACAGTCCGTGGAATATGGCAAGGTGTATATTTTTAGTGTCAACATTTTGTAGCCCCACTCTCCTTTTGTGTGAAGGTGACATAGCTATCAAGCGGTTATTTGAAAAAAGCATCACACTGCCATCACACCTCTGTATTACGACTTCGCCCCTGGACCTTAGGTTTGATACATTTTGTTTAACCGTTCATAAAGCAATCTGCCTGGCATACTGAGACCTTAAAGAACGATTGTCCGGCGAACATGTCGTGATCATTCCATCAAAATAGGCAAACCCGCCCCTCCTCAGCATTAAGATATCAATGATGGTCGGGTAGCAGAAGGAGATTTACTTTAGTTTTAACTGTTTTCAAATTCAGAACACTGAATGTCAGTTAAACTTATTATCAATCGGAGCATTCAGTTTGTGGGGAGCAGCATTGTTTGTAATATTTTAAGTATATCTTATTGATGATAGCCGATCAACAAGAAACTTAAATGTGGTGCTGTTTGGCTCACGTCATCAAGATTTAACTGCAACCATAACAGAGCTGATACTCATTTACGGATTTCGAACTCTCTATTCGTCACATTGCAGTATAGTTATAAAAATTCCATTAGCAGTGAAAACTAGACAAATATTACGTCTGTCACAATTTAGTAGCCATTCAATGTAAATATGTTAGTTGAATACTGAAACTGTATGACCTGAAACCGAGTCGATCCAAATACAAGACGTACATTCCATCCTATTTTGAACTTATCGTCTAAATATACCTATACTATTTTAGTGTTGATGTTCATATTAATTTATTGTGTTATCAGATAAAGTTACAAAGTTCAGACAATCAATTATGCAATGGACGTGTATAATTGATTCATACATGTTTATATCTGTCTGTTAATGTTGTTACAATATACTAATCATTAATCTCTGTTGTCATGTATAAATCCTAAGTGAAATGTTCTATACTACCAGTTACTGCACAATTTTAATTGAAAACTTTTCTATTAGAGGTATGAGGGCGGTTGTCACTTCCTGGCTGCCCACACCATGAAAGGGTATTACTTCCTGAGGTACCTGAAAAGGAAACTGGATTATTATTGGTCATCGTGACCTGGAAGCGCGATTGCAGAGGCCAAGGGGCAACTGCTTGATGCCGATCACACACGACCTTGTTATGGGATGTTTTCGAAGTGTTAACTCCGTTCTTTAGAAGGCCTTACTGCCGGAGACGGAAATCCGTGAAGTAAGGTGAGGTGTGACAATTTTAGGGTCGACCTTTTGTAACTTCTTTCTTCCTTTGTGAGAAGGATGCATCACTACAGATGCTGGTTATCCGAGGGAAACACCTTACTGCTGTCACACCCCGCTGCAGTCAGCAGTACGACATCGCCCACGGATCTTAGGTTGCTGCCTTTAGTCTTATCGCTCTCTAACAGACCTACTTGGCATGGTAGGACCTAGAGGAACAAGCGTTCCAGCCTATATGGCTCGGTTGGATCGTCCCGATAGGCAAGCTCGACCACTAAGACAAGGTAGCAGTTACGGTGAGGATTGAAAACTTTACTTATTAAAAAATCATTTTAAACTGGAAAAAAACAATCATTCTATCAATCAGTTACATAACAAGAAAAGGTTACCTTCGCTAATTCAATCTGTGTAATCCATTCATCACATTTATGCCCAGCAGAAAAGATATATAGATTGGCAATATTATGAAAATCATCTAGAATTGCACAACCAAAAACGCCTATAAAACAACAAAGTTCGAAAAGGAGTAAAACATTTGAATTGTAAATGGATGTTGTAGAGATTGTTGAATGTTCAGGTGATATCACAAATTGGTGTGAATTAAACAAGTATTAACAACCAGGAAACACTGAATATTTGTTTCATCCTAGCATGGGACTCTTCAGTAGTAACCAGTGAAGTGCAATTATGTCGGCTATGAGGCAGTTGCCCACTGACAGCAATCGATGAAGTCACGTAGATATATCGAGAACTGATTGAGATAGAAATATTAACCACTTGAAGCCAGTTCAGTGGTTTAATGGAAACAATCTGTTTTGGAGCCAGTAGGTCCGGGGTTTGATCTCTTGTGAGGTTGTGAATGCGCGCTGATGAAGAGTTCTACACCAGGTCGAAACAGTTAGACAGTGTTTTCTGGTTATCGATGGTTGTATAATTCAAACCAATTATTGATATCAAATTGAGAATTTAATTTATATTTCTGTGAAAAAAAGTTTTTAGTGTAAAGTTAGTATATAGCCGATAATGATACTCAGGTTGTTGATGTGCAAATCAGGAATCGAATCTAGTCGCTTTAAATTCACAAACCCTTGATTTACTGAGTTCACGTAACTACAAATATGAATATTACTTATAAGGGTTTATATCATTCTGTTGTTGATAATTTAGACTACAATATACCGGCCTTTTAAGAGATCTACTTCAAATCTTATAACTTGATCTTATTACTAAAGTAATCCTTACAGAATACAAATATACCCATAGAGAATAATCAATTGCAGTTCATAACATCTATAAATGAAAGATACAAACCCTTACAAATAGGAAATATTTATCTTGCCATTTCAATTTCTGGAATAGACTTTACAGATGATTCAAATTAGGCTGATAATGAAATGTAATGGGTTGAAAATTGCTACGAACTCTTATACTATGATAAAAGAGAGATTCAGTCTCTCCCCTTCGAGGCTTTTAATTATTGTGCGTAACTGATCAGTGAACTTGAAGTTCTTTGTTGAATATACTTTCACAGAGTTAGATGATTTAATCGTTAGGCTCACATCATACAATACGACACCATCAACATAAAGTTTAAATAGAAGTTAACAATATATGATGACTGACTGCTTATTATGTAGGTGTTAACGTTTATTAACACTTATTATGCTGCTTTTGTACATTTCGTTTTATTCCTTTTCATTTGAGATCTGACTCCTGAATCAATCAACCAACCAATCAATCAATCAATCAATCCACTAATACCTCTTACCCCTCATTGGTCACAGGCTGCTGACCACCACTTTCCAACTAACTCAGTTCTGGGCTCATCTCCTCCCTCATTTTCTTGTAGGAAGTTTTGATGATCATGTGTCCATGAAGTTCCCATCCTATAAGTGCCATCCTCACTTTTTTGAACAGCATTAGTGAACTCGTTGTGTGTGCGAAGTATTTTCTTCTAAACAGTCAGAGTACAACATTACCTATAACGAGGTTAATCTTTGCTGTCCAGCTTGTAAGCAATGGGCTTTACTTATTGCAAGAATCTCCAGGTTGTATCCTTTCATTCCCTCAGCCACTTCAATGCTTCTCCCGGTCTCCCACTTCGAGCAAACACTCCATGTACCCATGCTGATTGTTACTCTGCTTATCAGAATGGTCGTCAGCCTCGTGACTTCCAAAGAAACTCGGCTTTCACAACGAGGCGTCTTGACACTTTTAAATGAAGACCCTCAAACTCCCATGGCAGAGTTTTAATGCTTTTACCTGGTTGGCGTTCTGTTAACAAGGTTGTTCTCAACGGTATGTGGTTGTCAACCCTATGCTCAACCCTCCATTTTTATCCGGGATTGAGACCAGCAGTAATCCTAGGACGAGTTCAGGCGGAGTTATCTGACCCCTGAACTTGCAGTTATTCATAGTTTCTTCAGCTAATCGATAAATAAAGCCAATTCATTGTGTTGATTGATCTCTGACTTATATGAGTAATACAGTCCTGTAAATTCTTTGTTCTTCTTACCGCTTCCACTAACCAAAATTTCAACGTATTTCCAAACAAATACATACCATCTATGCCCAGATATGTTATGTTAAGATATCTAGCACTAAACTGATGCTTATAAAGACGAAGATTAAGTTGGCGGTGATTGTGAAATTTAATGTTTTATCATAGCTAAATCAGTTAGTTTCTATCGCCTTAAACTAAGATGTTGAAACCTTTACAATTAAATTGCCCAGATTAGTGAAGACACATTTACAAGGACCAACCTCTCGACCAACAAATCTTTTCTACCATCTAAATTGCATACACTGAAATTAATATTCTATCCATCATTTATTCACATAAATGTTTCAAACCATTGACTCAAATGACAAAATGTTTAATGTTTTCGTGAATTATACTACACTACTTATAAAAATATTCAGTAGCTTGAGTTATACTTGTAATTTAGGTCATTCGAATTGAGATGGTTTTGTACAGGTATTAAGTTTGATAGATTTTATCCAAAGATTGTATATACTGACGATAGTTTGATACCATTGGAAACCAGGGAGCACTGGGCAGCTGTTTCATTCTAGTATGGGACTAGAGTGATTCCTACTTAAATTGTAAATTGTTTCTAAATTATAATGGACAGTACATCCAAATCCAAATGAACATTTAACACGTCTCCTCCCCCCACATCCCACACTAATTGGTAACGTCATTTAATTTTTTTAACTGATTGCTTTCTGTTT
This sequence comes from Schistosoma mekongi, assembly GCA_034768735.1. Classification (NCBI taxonomy): domain Eukaryota; kingdom Metazoa; phylum Platyhelminthes; class Trematoda; order Strigeidida; family Schistosomatidae; genus Schistosoma; species Schistosoma mekongi. The sequence continues at coordinate 86,612,808 of CM068305.1, forward strand.
GGTATACTTGTCAGTCATTTTGGACAAGTTTTGAAGTATACTGCTTATTTTGCTAATATTTGGTGCTGAGGAAAGTAGTGAACTTAATGTTCACATCACTAACTAAATTCAATTAAACAATAACTAGCAAGCTGTTTTGCCTTAGTAGTTGGCTCCTCGATTTAATAAGGGACACATCATCCAATAATACGTTGAACTCAAAACATTTAGGTTTTGTAGACGATGCATCTTATAGTTTATAACTCTAGTCGATCCATAATATTCAAAATGTTCATTCAAGTAATTGGATTCAACATTGTTTGAGTTGAATTGTGGCTGGCAAGCAAAATCCAGGACGCACATTTCGTCCTATTTGAGAATCGTTAGTTGGCTGTACCCACACCCCAGTGTTGGCGTTCATATCAGGACTCTATCTCAGTTTACTCCGTGCACATCGACACTATGTTCACAAGCTAACTGAGTCCAGATAGCCACATGAGTCCCGAATACGACGAAATGCGCAACCTGAACTCCACTCACCAAAAATAATCCGACTCAGATATTACTTGTAAACGTCGCTATACTGAGGCATTCCACTTAGGATGTACATGTAATAACAGAGACTGATCAGTTTTAGTCCATGACAAATCAACATTAAGATCTACATTCATTCTAATTACTTGATTAAATAGTTTATTCGGGTTAAAAGAAACAATCATTGGAGTTCAACGAAGTCGATTATGAGGCAGTTACACACTAATAACATTAGAGTAGGCTGTAAAATAACTGTCACAGTGTCTTTAGATTTGTAGCGGTAAATAATCCTCAAAATAACTAGTTGCATAGACTCTCGACATTGATGTTGACCATATTTGTTTTAGCGGACGCGACTAGTTGAAGGTCTTCGGTCAAGCATCACAACTAGATCACGCCACGACGCACCGTAGGAAGCATCTCTCTCTAGTTTATCAGCCTAGACGTCGCTATCCAACTGACGCTCTATTTACAATCAAATATAACTTCTCTTCCATCCTTCATTACCTTCTGATTTATTCTCATTCGTGAGAGCGAGTTCAATCGTTATACGACAAACGTAACTTGGTCATAAACCAGATACACTTCAATTCAATAAGTAGTGTACTAACAGATATAGACTATTGAAGAGTTCTTTACATCAACACAAAAGGACTATTTAATATTTTAATTACCAGTCCTCTAAACATTAAGATACCCAGACAAAAAACGTAAATGTATACATAGTAACTAATAATAACATACAGAAACATACAACTAACTAACCTGTTTCACGTCCACGTTGAATAACTAATTTATCTAATCTTACTGGATTTTTCAATAGTTTCCAATAATCATTACCATCTTTTCGATAATGTTTTGTAATCAAAAATAAATCTGTTAAAATATGGCATATAGTTTCTACAGACTGAAATCAATCAATGAAAAAAAAAAACAGAACATAATACATCACTTATGTTGTAGAAATTAATTAGAATGATGAAATATGGAAATAAAAAAAAAACAGTGAATTATACTGAACTAGAAGCCGACTAAGTAGTCTTGTGGTAAAACGTTTGCCATGGAGCCATAGGGTATTGCGTTTGTTATGACGTGAAGAAAAAGAGGGAGTTTTGGGTTGGTTGTCGCGAAAGCTAATGGAGTGTAACTAGTTGATAATGCTAGATTAACCTAAGCCCATTCAACCACCCCCAGGCCGACAATAGAAGAAACAGAATTGGGAACCGGAAACAACAACGGAGAACTGAGAACGCATTGCATTTTAATCATGCCTTTATATATACATAGAATCAGACCACACAGTAAGCCATTCACAAGTCTAACATTGATACAGAACAAAGGGAACAGTGGCAGTGAATGGGTACAATTTGTACACAATTAAGTAACCGTAGTTCATAGTAATAAACAATATACTAAGAGTAAATACACTCATCGAAAGGACCAGGCAACGGGAACATAACAGTCATATAAATAAAATGTTTAAACTGTTCACAGTCATAATAATTGAAATATTGTTCTAAAGCATAGCTCTCGAAGATAATCAATCTTCGTCAGGTGCCCAGCATATCAGGGTTCGATCCCCGATTGAACGTATAATAATTTCAATTCGATAATAAATGTTTGTATTATCAAAGTATATGCTTATAATGGAAAGGTTAGTAATGAGGATTTTCGTAGGAATTCATTGGAATTGACGTTAATTCATTCAAACAATCAAATATGCTATCCCAAAGACTAAAAGTTTGTATATAGCAGCACCAAAGCTCAATCACGTCTTGAGCAAACATATGAACCTCGAGTCGCACAATAAGTAAATTAGTTTTCCAAGAGGCAAATGAGGCTTCTACAATTTCTTCAACATTCATTTTTTAATAATGATGGTCATAAATGTTGTCATAAATAATGTTGGTAGATGGCAGTCAGCTGATTGGAGTACGCGTGATTATCTCTACCCGTTTATTGAGACACTGGAGAGGGGGAGGCGACATGGCTCAGAAATGATCACAAGTATTCAATTTTTATCTTCCATTAGATCGTAGGTTTCATCCTACTTTCGTACATACGTTTGTATCATTCTTTCTGATTGAGTCATATTGTGGTATTAATTTGATATCTCAATTCGGACCTATACGCATACTGATTGAGTTCTACATTATTCATAACTGACTACAAAAAATTTAGGAAAGTAAAAATAATTAATAGATTGTTTCAAATGATTACTTACACGATTCGATGGTTCTTTGAATCGTAAACTGCCACCATACAATATAGTACGTTGAATAGTACGCTTACAATAAATATCAGACCAATCATAAGCAATAGATTCATTCATATCTGTATCTAGTAAAATAGATTTTTGTATTCCACCAGGTGAGAAACGTGTTAATAACACTGGAAATGTTGATGATTCTAAGAATTGATTAATATTTTTAGAATTCTGTTTCATAAATACTGGTGGTGTTGTATCTGTTGATATTGTTAATGTAGACAATGTTGGATTACAATCACTAATACCTGAATCACTACGATTACAACTTGTTGTTGTATTATTATGATTATGTACAGTACGTATATCTGTTATTGAATTATTGTAAGTGAATAAAGAGGAACCACTTAAACGTCGATTACGTAATAATGCTAATGATTTTGTACATGATGGTATAATTTGTTGATTAGTATAATTTTGTTCATTAAATAAAATTATTGGAAAAGGTAATTTGATTGGACTAAGGAGGGAAAATTTAAATCTGGTTTGGTTATTTGTTTGTTTTGATTTGATTTGTTCATTAAAATATTATGAGAAATAATAACAACATGATTAGTTACAATTAAAATAAACATGTTTCATATGAAAATAAAATGGGAGCTGAATGGATGAAAACAATTTGGAACACTGACAGATATTTTTCGTGGATGATACCCATAAGATCGTCTGTAAATTGTAGGCAATGGAACATCGAGTCAAAGTCACAGGAGTAAACGGTAGACGAAGTGAAATGCAAGATGGCAGGAAACAAGGAATGATCACAATACTTAGGAGACATGAAGGTAACTAATGATAACCGGTGTAAGATCAACTTGACCGAAGATGCATGTAATGTATGCAATATTTATGATGTATTGTGTTTTCACTAAATAAATTATCTTCTGTCAGTAGTAGTTGTTCTTTATCTTTGGACAGGATAAATGTGTCGCGGCTACAGTCCTTCGATTATAAGAACAGCAGAGTATCCTTGCGGCGTCTGGGAGCCATCGTAGAGGCGAGGGCGAAGGTAACAGTATCTAGAACCCACCTGATAGAGGTGGCGTTTGGTAATGCAGGATTCCCTGGGGAGTGGAACGTGGGCAATTTGATGGTGGGATCCTCGAGTCCGGTGTGTTGGCAGTCAAAATTTCAGTATTTCGAAACCAATTGCTTAGCACATGGTGGAGCTCGGCTGGTTTTGGCGGCCAATTTTGACAAACCTTCTTGGACGGGCTTTATCTACGATAAGATGAGGAAGCATCTGCTAACAACCCACTCCATAGTGTGTTCGCCGGGTCATAAACTAACAAATACAGTTAGTGAATGCAGTACGGCCGACAGATGTTGTAGAAATGGAAAATGACATGTAGACAACTAGCGAATGCGACAGTTTTGTCAATAACGAGAGCAGTAGTATACCCTATCGACAAGCAATTTGATTTTAAGCGAGCTTTTCTTAATTGTTTTCATGTCTACTACGCAATTCGATCACGCCTTGCATCCTGTCATCTTGCAATTCACCTCGTCGACTGTTTACTGATGTCAAGTTTGTTAAATAGGGTGAATAAAAAAAGGTAACGAACTCTCAGAACTGTGTTTAAGAACATTCTTTCAATTATTTTAACTGTCGGTAATGTAAACATTTTATTCCTATCATTTTTACGTTCCTCTTACCTTATCCTCCCGTTTAATATATTTACCATTAATACATTGTCCCATATTACGAACTACAGTTAATTAGTTGTGTACACGTTACCCCTATTTACTGCTACAATCTCCTTTGTATTCGTATTAACGTAAAGTTCCTAATTGGTTTAATGTGTGGTCTGATTTTGTGTATATGTAAAGGAGTATTTGAAATACAATACGACTCTGATTTCTGTCTGGTTGGCTCATTTATCTTGTTTTTTTCATTCCGGCTTGGGGACTGATAGACATGGGGGCGCAGACATATACAGGCACTGATTAGTAGTTATCAGTCACACGGTATAATTTGCCATGCGAGTAATTGGGCCGAATATATTTTAAATATAACAATTGGCAACGGGGACGATCACATATCAAGAACATAACAACTTTCATGCGATGTTTTGTTACCTACAGCTTATAAATGACCTTATGAATAAAATCCACCTCAACAGATCAAATGTGCCTTCAAAGAATTGGCGACATATATTATAACGACTGAATGTGTAACCAATATATCAGGACAAGGAATCAAGAATCATAATCCATCAGATCTATTATATAAGTTGGATTGTGACTGGCAAGTGGAATCCAGGACGCGCGTTTCGTCCTATTTAGGACTCATCGGCTGGGTGTACCTGCATCCCAATGTTGATGTAGTCTAGTGGTGAACGCGGTGGCGTTCTACACGAAACGGACTAAGTTCGAATCTGACTGTGAACATCAACATTGGGATGCAGGTACATCCAGCCGATGAATCCCAAATAGGACGAAACGCGTGTCCTGGATTCCACTTGCCAGTCACAATCCAACTTATGTAATACTTATGAAAAATTCCCTATATCGAGGCGATCCGCTCAGGATGCACATATAGCAACGATGAATGAAAAGCTTCAGTCTATAACAAATCAACGGGAATAAACAAGTTCATCCTAATACTATCAGATCTATTCTTCACGATACAGCTAAGCCGAGTCTACTGAAACATTTAGTAACTATGATATTTGTATTGATCAAATTGCAGGTTTTTCACAGACCCATTAAGGATTATCATATTTATTTTCGCTTTTGAATAATTGAAACCTGTTTAACCCTATTGTGATGATTCTATTATCCGGAACCATGTACACAATCCTCTAAATCTAGCCTCTATTGTATTTTGTATTTCCTGTTACTAATTGGCCTAGTATGTTATGTATGAAAGCCATTGTAATTATTTAATAAATGATTTGGACTTAACTCCCAATCCCCAGTGTTTGTTCTTGTTGGGTTTCTGCTAACGAACGTATAACCAGCAACACAGCAACCTGGAAGCTAAGCTATTTGCAGCGCCCCAGCCCAGCTAACTAGAGAGAGAAGTCCAAAGGTCAGCAAGAAAAACGTTTAATTCCACAGGCAGCCGGCAACGAACCAATAAGATTTAGCGTCTCACTAAGTGGGTAACACGAACTGAAGGTGAAAAGGGGAATTTCTGGCGCGAAAATAAGAAATTTAAATTTACACAAATAAATCACAAAAATAACAGGTTACTAAGAGAATTCTGGGGATCTAACATCCCCAACACCTCCCCCGTTTTAATAGCGAACGTTCTTGGGGTTCACTTGCAATTTGACTGTTGGTCGCCGCTGTCTGAGTGACCGTCTTCTGACACCTATGTTGATTGGCTCTTGGTCCGCTTCATCTACTTGAGATGGGGGTAGATTGAAAGTATCCAGAAGGACTTCCAGCGGGAGATTTTGATTTGAACTGGGTCGATCTGCAGTTGTTCGAACGCGCAGCTGATTCCAGTGTCTAGTCCATCTCTCCCCCTTCACCTCTACTTCGTACATAACATGACCCCGTCTTTCTACCACACGGGCCTCCGTCCAGGGTCTGTGGTTGGGTCTATAATCACGAGCGTACACCGGACACCCAACCTCATACATCGGCAACTTCTTGGTCTCTGTGCATGCGGTCCTGCTTGGTAGCATCAGATTGTGGACTGTCTTAAGTTTCCTACCCATAAGGGCTTCCGCTGGAGACTTCTTCTCTGGCAATGCATCATTTGGAGTCGTTCGATAGACGAATAAGAAGTTTTGTAATGCTTCGATGGGCGTCTCCTCCCCTTTCGACTTAATTAGCGCCCTCTTGAAGGTATCCACGAATCTCTCCGCCTGGCCATTGGACTGCGGGTGATAAGGTGGTGAACGGTAGTGTGTGATGGCCAGCCGTCGGCAGAAATCCTGAAACTGGGTTGAAGTAAACTGGGACCCGTTGTCTGAAACGATCACATCTGGCAGGCCGTTTCTGGAGAAAATCTCAATGAGGATCTGTAGCGTCTTCGTAACAGTCGGTGGCACTACGGGGAAAATCTCCGGCCATTTTGAGAAAGCATCCACCGCGACCAAGTAGGTAACTCCGTTGACTGGGCCGGCAAAGTCGATATGTATTCGTGACCACGGGTACTCAGGCTGTGGCCAGGCTAATGGTGGTGCTCTAGAGTTGAACTTTGCTGCCTGCTGACATTGTGTGCACCTGCCCACCAAGTCGACAATGTGTTGGTCCATCAGCGGCCAGTATGCAAAACTGCGGGCTATGGACTTCATTCGTCTTGTTCCAGGGTGACCAGTATGAAACTGTTTTAGGACTCTCGATCGTAGGGACTTTGGCACAACTACCCTTTCTCCAAACATTAGACAATCATCCACGATGCATAATGAATCTCGCCGGTGGTAAAGCTGCTTCATATCACCCTCGAAACCGATGTGCGGCCACCCTTTCATGACATATTTCATAGCTTTTCTGATCAGTGCATCGTTCTTGGAGGCCATTTGAATGTCTGACACCGATACTGGCAACGCACGGACTGCGTTCGTCAAGTAGGATGCTGCGTAGTCTTCTTTGGATAGTGAGGCAATGACTGTGTCGTCTTCCACAATAGAGTTCTCGCTGATTAGTCGAGACAAGGCGTCTGCTTGACCGAAATTCTGAGTGCGCCTGTGCTGAATATCAAAATCATAGCCCAACAAGATTAGGGCCCAGCGTTGCAGACGATTTGCTGAATGAAGTGGGATACCGGACTTCGGACCGAAAATTGTGAGCAGAGGCTTGTGATCCGTCAGCAGTGTAAATCGCCGTCCATACAAAAATTTGTGGAAACGCCTTACAGCAAAAACGAGGGCGAGCGCTTCCTTTTCTATCTGACTATATTTCCTTTCCGCTTGAGTTAGTGCACGGGCAGCATGCATTATTGCTTTTTCCCCTCCATTAGGAAATACGTGGGATATAACTGCGCCTATCCCGTGACTTGAAGCGTCGGCCGCTACGATGATTGGTAATTTTGGATCGTAGTGCGTCAGCAGCATGTTAGAGCTCAGTACAGACTTCAGGTTATGAAAGGCTAAATCGCATTCCTTGGTCCAAATCCAAGGTGTGTTCTTCCCAAGCAGATGGTTTAGTGGGTGACGTATCTGATGTAATGATGGAACAAAAACTGAGTAGTAATTGATCATTCCAAGGAAGGATCTGAGTGAAGGGACATCTGTAGGTGCTGGCATTTGTTGAATAGTACGAATGTTTTCTGGGTCTGGTCGGCGTCCTCTTTCATCAAAAATGAATCCTAAGTATTTTACTGACCTCAGGAAAAATTGACATTTTTCACGGCGGAGCCTGAACCCATTCTCACAGATGCGTTGTAGCACTGTTATCGTACGCTCATGAAGCTCTTCTGGCGAAGTAGCGACAATCAAGATATCATCGAGATAAGCAGCAACCCCCGAGATGCCAGCTAAAATAGTATCCATTAGTTGCTGAAAGATGGAGGGCGCTGTCTTGACGCCAAATGGCAAACGGTTGTATTGAAACATCCCACGATGAGTATTAATTGTCAGTAGCTCTCTGCACTCGTCCGCCACTTCCACTTGTAGATAAGCATCGGCAAGGTCTAACTTTGCGAAAAATTTTCCGCCGTTTAGCATAGTAAATAAGTCTGCAGGAACTGGTAGTGGATAATGATGTTGTTCAAGGGCTGCGTTAAGGCCTGTGGAAAAATCTGCGCATATGCGTATTGTGCCGTTCGCCTTCTTGATAACCACAATCGGTGCCGCCCAGGCAGAGTAGGAAACAGGCGTGATAACCCCTTGCTGCTGTAGGCGATTGAGCTCTTCATCGACTTTGGGTAATGCTGCATACGGCACTGGTCGCTTAGGACGAAAAACAGGTTTAGCCCCTTGCTGTAGTCGTAGAGTAGCTTTCATTGTAGAGCAGCAACCCAGACCAGGTTGAAAGATAGATGGAAACTCTGCCAATATCTTCGACGTGTAGTTCTCTGGCTCTAGGGTTTGATGTACCAGTTGGCATACAGTGCTTAATGGAACGTCGGCTAAGCGCAGTTGGTCAAACCAATCTAATCCCAGCAAATTTAAATCAGTTGTCGTAACATAACATACCCCAGTGAACGTTATATCCTGAAAGGATATAACACACTTCAACTGTCCCAACATGCGCAAATAATTACCACATGCTGTACGCGCCCTCTGTGTAGTTGGCTCCATGCATGGCCTGCCCATTCTAATCCAAGATTTATGGGATATAATCGTAATATCTGAATCAGTGTCTACTTGCAATCTAAACATATACCCATTAATATTTAGAGTAATAAATTTCCTCTTACCTGGGGTAGAGCTATGACACGATGCAAGCAAACTCAGTGAATTTTTGCTAGGTCGTGAAGCAGGCTTCTTAACGTTTTTGTACCGATGTGAAGGCTGCTGCAGCTTCTGGCGTTTGCAATACCCATCCTTATGACCGATGGAGTTACAGGTTCTGCAACGATGGAGCTTGTACGGGCAGAATCTAACAAAATGCCATGCTCCACAATGCCAGCATGGCGTTGGGGGCTTCGTTTTCGATGACAGAGCTAAGTTAGAATGTGATGAGCTGGATGCAACAACTGAAGGCGTGCTATTATTAGAAGACTGACGTACCGTGTGGACTTCAGAGTTGTATTTACCACCAGACTGGACCATAGAAGTATCACGCTGGATGTTGATCAAACGTTGATATTCATTAGCGATGTCAGACAGCGTTAATTTAGGATCTTGATCAAGTCGACATAGCAGCCGTGTTCTAATATCGCTAAACTTCTGCGATTGTAGACTGCAAATAAGAATAAGGGCTTTGAACTGATCTTCTGTAAGAGATTTAAGACGAAAACGTTCACATTCGCGATTTACGATGCCAACGTGAGTAAGGAAGTCACTATCTTCGTTCATAATTAACTTGAGGCATCGGTAACGAGTATTGAATAGGGAGGAATTGTCTCCAAACTGCTGACTCAGTGACTGGACAGTTTCAGCAAACGAGCGGTCACGTGGGTTCTGCGGTAGGATCAAATTGCAGTATTTGTCTAACTCACTTGGACCCAACTTGCGAAGTAGCAGCCGGACTTTCCAAGCATCATCTTGCGTTGCAAAATCAAATTTAAACAGATCTTCATAGCGCCGAAACCACATATCAAAAGTAATGTTTGAATCAGGATCATAGTGAAACTCAGCAATGCTGCTTGCAACGCCATCGACTGAAGGTGCAGTGGTAGTGGATGTGCTAGGTGAGGAAGTAGATGAAATTTTCGCGTCCGCAAGCATTTGAATCAGCTTTAGCTGCTGCTCCCATAATAAGTCTATTTTTGATGAATCCATTTTAACACCAGCCCCGTCGCCACTTGTTGGGTTTCTGCTAACGAACGTATAACCAGCAACACAGCAACCTGGAAGCTAAGCTATTTGCAGCGCCCCAGCCCAGCTAACTAGAGAGAGAAGTCCAAAGGTCAGCAAGAAAAACGTTTAATTCCACAGGCAGCCGGCAACGAACCAATAAGATTTAGCGTCTCACTAAGTGGGTAACACGAACTGAAGGTGAAAAGGGGAATTTCTGGCGCGAAAATAAGAAATTTAAATTTACACAAATAAATCACAAAAATAACAGGTTACTAAGAGAATTCTGGGGATCTAACATCCCCAACAGTTCTTCCTATCCACACTTCTGGGGAAGGCTTTGATTAATTCGACATCGTGTCAACCTACCATTATTTTCAAGTCTAACAGGTTGTAGTCGTAACACAAGTCACACTATTTCGTTCCTACCCCGCACCGGCCGTCAACTGCAAGATCATCGCAGTAATGATAAGTTATGTATAGTTTACTGAAAGAAGATGAGAAATCGTTTATTAAATCTAAAGTGACGTGGGTATGCATCACGTATGCACAATCAGTGCCTGCATACTTCCAATAGATATTTCATAACATATGGTGAGGTAGGAAAGCAGCAGTAATCGATGAGGCCATTCATTGTTTATGTCAACCATATGAGTTGGTGCAAGTAATCTAAATGAGGTTGGTGCAGTAATCGTAATCGAATCGTCGGTTGCATGTGGTGAAGGTTTATGAGTTCAAAAAAGAAACTCTACCATACAGTTGTTTCTAATGAATATTTTATGGGTTCTAACAATTTTATTTATCGCACTCAAAGATAGTGTTATCCTAATCATCATTTATAAGTAAATGTTCCTTTAGTATTGATATTATATTACCGCCGTGACTTTACGTATATCAGCAAATGTGACAACACTGCTTTCTAGGGATTATGCTATTCCAACAGTAAACAAAAACCTAAATTGTCTAAAAGTTTCCATAGAAAGAGTTAACAAAGAGAATAACCTCGAATAAATATCACATATCAACCTAGATGACATCACATTCGTCCCAACACTCTAATAAGCTCATTGTACTTCAATAATCAATGGATGTAAAGTTCTAACTTAATTACTTCTATTGAATGTGATTTTTATTATACTATTAGTGATACTTTAGTTATTTCCAGTACAACTGGTCAACAGAAATGAATCAAAAGAAAGAACTAGACAACATGACATTAATTAATTGTATTCAGCTAAATTCAGCTTAGATTTTGATTACTAGTAATTTAATTGTACATCAGCGGGGCATAGATACATAGGACTGCAGCATCTCAGTCAGCCAGTGATGAACAATAAAATAAACCTGATACATATCAGCATACTGCCAAGTCGCAATATCACATATGCACAACGAGATCAAAGTTACAAGATAAACAAGATGATATGATTCCTAAGGAAGTAATTAATCAAACATATGCATGAGAGAATAATAAGATTTAGTATCTAGAAGAAAATAAATTTGGTGCAATCACCAGGCAATTGACAAACATAAATATTCTGCATAACATTTTCTAACTACTCTATCATCTAATAAGTAACTAGCTACAGCCTCGTTAAATTAGAATCCAACGGAAAAAATATACCTTCACAACAGTCAATCCTACACACCTCCTATTCACTGAAAAATATATTCACCTTAGAAATCTATTCAAATAATCAATTTCTGTCAATTTACTAAATGTGATGTCTAATTCAGTGTTTGTACAGTTTACTGTGCATACTTTTCTAGTCCTGAGCGCAAAACATCTAGCCACATTTCTCTTTCAAACCACAGGGAGGAAACTGAGGAAATATGTTCATTGATATGCAGTAATCTTTCTATACACACTACTACTACTACTACTGAATAACCAATCTCCACATTTGTTTATATAGTTTATCTAAGAAAGACAATCTGTTATCACATTCACCTTCACAAATGCAAGAGATAGAGTTCATGAAAATCATTTAAATAACATTCAAGATCTTGATTATTGTTCTATTTGATGATGACAAATGTTGTGTTTTTAATAACGACAATATAAATCTAGTTACTCGACTACCTTCGTGAGAGGTCCACTTTCTAATTCATCAATTATGAAGACAGCTAGAATTAGTTCTAAACGTATCCCAATATCTATACCACCAGTTTGCCAGTGATAAACAATGTTGAATACGAGGTGAACATTCAATGTACACCCACATACCTTAAAAGCAAATCACTCAGATGATCTTCAAAAATCCCAATCTTCATTTATTGCTCTTATTAGGCTCTAATATTTTTCATACATAGATATATCACTGTATACAATGATTAACTGGCATGAATACAGTATATATGAAACGATATTGTTTGTTTATATGTTTCATTGTAATAAGTATAATTAAGATATTTAGTATTGTAGCATTTTGTCTTAGCCAATAGTATCAAAATATCTTCAACTCAAACTGGTGGACATGACTTTTACGACCGAACCAATGAGAAACGGAGGAAGCGTTTCATGGTCATGGCGGACACTTGAAGGCATCATGCTAACAATACAGAGTGTTCGAGATCTTATTAGTGATAAAAACCTCGTTGTTCGTTCGCAAACTATGGGATTGTTAAGAAAATCATTAAATTGTCACTGTGGCTAGGAAATGGCAGTTTCTAAAAAGCAAGGGACACGAGATGGCTGTTGATTTCGTTTTACTGATTGCTGGTGCAAAATGTCTTTTTTTGCTTGTCCCAGTCTAGAATTGAAAGAGATCCTCGTTTTAGTAAACGAATGGGTGATTGGCATTAAAGTAACGACAGCCGCCTCACTAGTGGATGTTTCCAAAAAGACGGCAATTCAGTGATATGAATATTGTCGTGAAATATGTAGCTCTCTGGTATATGGGATAGAGCATTAAACAAGGGATATTGTAAGAGGATTCGCGACAGATTGACCGCTACACTTCTTCCTCTGGTAGAAAAATACATATTATATGGTGACAGTTGGAAAGCCTCTCCGTGCTATGGATCGCAAGGAAGGATGCTATGAAGCCATCTAGATGAATATTTCTATAAAATACATCGTGATATTAAGTCTGAGGAATTTGGGAATAACTTACATAAGTTTTTAGATGACATAAAAACAATATATCCTGCATAATTTATCACTTTCAATCATAAGTAATGTATTAGAAATGACGGATTTCTCATAGCATTTTGGGTTATAGTTAAGTCTTGATATGCATATAATCTAAGAGGATAAATAATTTGTAATTTACCAAAGATTTCCGTGAGGGAGGCATACTACAATGAGTTTGAGTTGGGAAATCTTTAATAAATCACTAAAATTTAGAGGGAATCGTCAGTTCTGACTTAGAGGTCTGTGATTGGTTCATTACGATTAAGACTTCCAAGGTCATTTTATGGTCGCCCACGTTCGACCGTAAAAGTCATGTCTACCAGTATACTTACAAAAAAAATTAACTTATAGCTATGAAACAGAAAATATCCAATTGAATGACATGCATAGACTCTATAAGTCTTTAATTAGAGATAACTTTTGATATAACATAGTTTAGCTTATCTTAGAATAATACAATAATCACTATGGAAGTTAAAGTACTAAATAAAGTAAGAAAAGAAGAAAAAAAAACAAAGATTGTACACTCTTACTTTGTATGATCATTAATCAATTGAGTGTAATCTTCAACTCCATTTTCATATAAATCATCATAAATTAATTTTGATGTTAATATTTCTAAATTTTCCCAAGTTTTTGTTTCAGTCATTTGTTGATTAATTCCTTCAATGAATTCACTGATTGATTTCAACTGTAATATACAAATGAATTAAAGTATAATACAATAACCATAGCAACAGATTTAAATGTTCAAGCTAATAACAATAATAACAAAAACAATGTTAAAGTAGTTGTAACTCCTCATTGATAATGTTAGTTACTGTAATTCATTGATGTTGACTACCATATCTGTCATTTGAATAGATTGTCTTTATATTCCAATAACTTATAAGTTTGTTTTAGTAGAGTATAAAATGTTATTGTTTGTTTCAACTGGATTACGATCTAACTATGTTGCGTGAAAATATAATTGCAAACTGTCTATAAATCACCGTGTTATATTGACCCATAATTCATAATTCATAGGAAGGGTGTATATATATTGAGAGTCAGTAACGATGAATATAGGAGAATTATATTTGGAATGAAAATAAATCCGCTAAGCAAAAAATCAAAACAGGCAGGAAAGGTAAAATTATATCAGTTTTTGTGTTTAGTCATGCTACAACATTCAAGCCATAAAATAATAGATGTATGTTATGCCGCCACTGCTATGTTTTCACTGCTAGTTGAGACAAAATACGCGTGAGTTCTTTTGAACTTAATACGGTTCTCATACGATCTCTAGGGTAGCCGAATTATACGCCTGATTGCTACGATTTTCTCGATACCGATTAACTCCGAACGTTACCTCGAATACTTGTACTTCTGTCGGATACCACAACTTGTTTCCCAACCCACGGCTATTTAAAAAGACTGGATTGTAGGAAGATTATATTGTGGAGCAAAACGGAGAGACGACTGACGAACTACGTTATATATACATATATCGATTTAATTTACAGTGATGAGTCATCAAGTAATTTCATTAACTTTTTACATATACAATTGAATGTTATTAGGAGTAAAACTCACAATAATTTTAATAATTAATGTAATGAGTCAATGAGTCAAGCTTACAAAAAATCAATATAACTTCTCTTGCTTGATCTAATTAACTATTGTATTTTCGGGGATTATGAATCCCCAACAATGTACAACCAATTAAACTCGTTAGTATGCTCGTGGAAAGGGGGGTGGGTATTAACGACTGCTACAATAATTAAAGTTGAATTGTTGTTAACAATGGAATACAGGACGTTAAATGGTAGAGATGATCTGTAGATCAGGAGGATAATTTTGGTTATATTGAGTTCTTTGAGCAGGACAACATCACCTGAGTAAACTTTTGATAGGAGTAAATTATAGGAATTTCGACACAAATGATCAACAGTTTATTCTCTTGACTTACAATGTGATTAATTGTTGTTCAGACCTATCTTGTTACTTTTGGATCACACGTTTGATTTCCTTCCTCCTATACCTCATTTGTATCACTGTAGTTGTTTATTAATTTTCTAACTGGTTGATAAGATGGATCAGTATGTCTTTTGATTACTGACTGACCTTAATGGGAGGCTTTATAAAATTTTCTAATCATCATTGTATTTCCTCTGTCTAAAATCACAAAGTTGTCCCAATTGTACTTGTGTCTATCACTGTCAGTAAGTATGGATATAAGGAATGATGTGATATGGTGTTTGACAGCTAATTAATGTTCATGTAGGTGGAGATGAAAAGGTCGATTGCCTTGTCCGATGTAATGTTTATCACAGTTGGTGGAGTTTATATTGTAGATATAGAAACCACATTTTAATCTACTTGTTTTGTGCGATAGTGTCAGTGTTCACAAATTAGTTTGAGTTCACTTTATTCGTTTCAAATATCATAGCGTTATGTAACTGATCAGTCGAATTTAGAAAGTGACACTTAGGTAACAATAATGTGTATATGATTTGTAAGTGAATGTATATTCCTCTAATTCATATTAATTAACCAACTATCTAGTTTGTAAAGAATCGTTTTAATTTATCCGTTGTACTCATCAAAGCCAGTCTCAGTTGGATATCTTTGATTACTTGGAAGTACCTAACAGTTGTTATTTTTTAGAAAAGAATTCATTAAAAGTACAAATGGAACAGTTGTTTAACAGTTCCTGAATATTTAAATGTGTAAAAACTCGTAAGTAGAAATAGAAAACATTACGAAAGAAGAGTTACAAACTTCTGAGATAAAAGTAAGTTAACTATGAAGATAAAAGAGAAAGGCAGAAACGTGAATAAATACAAAACAAGATCTTGCATAAATGAATGCCAGTAACTAAGTTCACTGAAGCAATTCATATCTTATGACAGGAACTTTTCTGAATGTATTAATCAAGTTTAAGCTCTCTTGACACCAATGGCTTTGAAAAAACGTTACAATACTAAATATTCTAATTATACTAACTACAACAAAATATACAAACAAACAATATTCTTTCGTATATACTGTCTTCATCACAGTTAACCATGATATACAGTGATATATCTATGTATGAAAAATATTGGAGTCAAACAAGAGAAATAAATAAAGATTGAATGTTCACCTCGTATTCAACATTGGTGGCATAAATATGGAAACACATTTAGACCTGATACTAGATGTCATCATGATTGATGAATTAGAAAGTGGACCTCTCACGAAGTTAGTCGAGTAACTGGATTTATATTATCGTTATTAAAGACACAACATTTGTCATCATCAAATAGAACAATAATTAAGATCTTGAATGTTATTTAAATGATTTTCATGAAGCAATCTGTTTCATTTGTGAAGGTGAATGTGATAACATATTGTCTTTCTTAGATAAACTAAATAAATAGATGAGGAGAGTAGATGTGAGTAGTAGTGTGTATAGAAATGCACATATTTCCTCAGTTTCCTCTCCATGGTTTGAAAGAGAAATGTGGCTAGGTGTTTTGCGCTCAGGACTAGAAAAGTATGCACAGTAAACTGTACAAACAATGAATTAGACATCACATTTAGTAAATTAACAGAAATTGATTATCTGAATAGATTTCTAAGGTGAATATATTTTTCAGTGAATAGGAGGTGTGTAGGATTGACTGTTGTGAAGGTATATTTTATCCGTGGAATTCTAATTAAACGTAGCTGTCGTTAGTTCTGCACTATATAATATACTAGCTAGAAATGTTTATGCAGAAAATCTCTAATAACCAATTTCTAGCCGACCGATTGTGATTACTTAACTAACAAGTTACATGTTTTCACCACATTTACGTGCATTTACGAACTTAACTGCGTCTGCGATGAAAACTGTATTCAGTGAATGATCAGTCAACCTAACCTGGAATTTAACGAGCATCTCTAATCTTCTAGATACATCGGCAGACTATTCCCAAGTAATACAAAACACGCTTCTTGATTTCCGTTTGCCAGTCACAATCCAATGTAAACCCCTGTCATCATGGATCGAATATTATACCATTACATCTAAGCGGTGTCCTATTTTATTCAAAATTTTAGTTATGCAATCCATCTATCTCATTTTTATCATCAACTGATAAATTGCCTTGATTTGTGCATAATTTTCTAACATTTGCATATACATTCTATTGTAAAGCCTAATGAAGATCTTACAGACGAAACAATATTGCTTGACTATATGTTGTTCTAATATGCTATAAGTTTAAAGTCATTGAATAACTAATCATTTTGATTAACTGTTTAGTCTATTATCAAATAGATGATGAGTAGTCTCGCTGTTGACAGTTTAGTCTCACTGCCTTGGGAATATGCTAAGAGAAGTGAATAATAACTCCACTTTATTGTTCTTTGTAACGTATATACTCTGTCATGCACATGCAAATTATTGTGAATAATATTTTAAGCTAAGTTGATTCATTTCAGCCAGAAGATTCGTGAGTTCAGTGTATTTATTACATAGAGGTTCAATTGAATTACATAGTGCAATCCTTAAACCATATATCTCCAAGCTGATGTAATACATACACATACAAAACTCATAAACAACCATTTACCATTTCACTGATTTCTTGTTCTTCTATAGAATTACTACAATTGTTTCTTATTGATTCCATTATTAATCGATATTGTGTTAATCGTGTTGTTGGTTTTGTCATTTGATCCCATAATGGTTCACGATGATCATGACCTTGTTGATCAGCCCACTAAATAAAAAGAAATAAAAAGCATATAATTTGAAATAATTTCGCAATGAGCATAGAATCAAAATATTACAATTGTATACCATTATAACAAGAGAATGTAAATATGAATGACTAGCTTTCAGATTGTAATTAACCTTAAACTACTACTTATACTACTTATTAGTGACGTAAAAAACTTCACTAAAACAGTTCATGAAAACAACAATTGAAACATGAATAAAAATTTCAATTCAATTACTTTCGTATTAAACCATATCGCTAACAACAATATCTAGATTAATCAAGTGGCAGTAGTGTGCCACAATGAAGTAAAACAAGTATCAAATTTGATCATAAAGACAATTCTAGTAAGAAGATGTGACAGGTAGAGTTTACGCGCGTCGGATGTAAGGCAGTTACACACCGCAAGAAATGGATGAGGTCTCATAAACGTGTCGTGACTTGACTGGATAAGCAATATCAACCATTCGGAGCCGACTCAATGATTTAGTAGTTAAGCGTTCACCAAGGATCCAGAAGGTCATGGGTTCCATCCTTGATGGGGCATGCATCAGCATTACAGAGGACTCCCATACTAGGACGAAACACCTATCTAGTGCTACCTAGTGGTCATTTATTGTCTAGTTAAGATCAATTCGTGATATTTAACTAACAAATGAAGAAGTTTCGTTTACATGTAATTCTCAATAATTCTACCAACAGAGAATATCTCAAGTAATCTGCATGAGTATCTGACATTAACTAATCTTTCCGAGTTCAAATCTATGTAAACTGATTAATTAATTCAGTTAAACAAATGTTTGTGCATTCAAGTCCTTCAGCTGTCCTTTATTATATTTGGGCTTATGATATTACTTGTTTATGGATATGGAAGTGGAGTTAAAAGTTCCTGAAACTGCAGCAAGATGATTAAAAGTCAGCCTCTACATTAAGTCAGGGCGAAATAACCTGTTATCTAGCGTACAGTGAAGTTGAATATAACAACTGCTACCGATATTCTAATTGGTCTGTTAATATAGTTTAAGTCAACATGTATGTGTATATGAATCAGTAGCCTGAAATATAAAATGTGAAATTTAGATCGGTCAGTCAATCAGTTTTATGTCTTTCCTATTCCGCCTTGAGATTAGTTAATATCGAATCTGACTTACAGTCACAGAATAACACACTTTGTTGTTCTCAATTGTTGTATCAGTTCCAGAAAATTGTTATTTCCAGTTAACCTATGTCAATGGCATAACACCTAAAAACTTTTTAGGGAAATTAGTTCTTGACTCAGTAGCTCAATAAGTACATGAAGTGATGATACTTGAAGCCAAAGTTATTATGCTACAATCATAGTATGAACATCATTACTGGTACATAAGTATACCTGACGAATCCTAAATAGAACAGAACATATGTTCTGGAATCCACTGATAGATAATTATTGTTAACCTAATTTGACAGATTTGTCATACCATTTTACGAGAGAGATATGCTTAAATGAATGACTTTCCGAAAATGATGGTCACACTATATCACAAATAGATGAAAGTGGAAGTTCCGGAGCAACAACTAATAAAAGTGACCGACCTCAGACAGTTGTCCCTTGGGCACCGCAGTCACACCCTCAGGTCATCAAGACCTCCCTTAATCCACTTTCTTTTTCAGGTTCTTCAAGAATAACCTTTCTACAATGTGGGCAACCAAGAAGTGATAACCGCCCTCATACCTCTAATAGGACTCGAGATCACTTTGTTTTGCGATTGAACGTTAGTCCAGTAGAGTAGGTAGTTAAGCATTTATCAATCTGTGCTGAATACAAACAACTAAACTAAACATGAAAACAACTCAATAGCATAGTAAAACAATTCACATAGAGTAATCAAGTGTTACCTCTAGAAATGTACAAAAATTTACACTTTGCCTTATTGCTTCTTGTGTATATGAACGACATCGTGATAGATTCACATAATATTGTTTATAAACACTGAGTAAATCAGGTATCTAAGACAATAAACAATACAATAAGAAAGTAACTACTAAATCAGAAAATAAGTAGTACAGAACATCAAAGTAAACATTTCAATTATAGCCCAAATTGATAATGATAATGGCCTGCACAAATTATGGCTGCTTGATGAAAGCCTAGTGTTAAGTAGACAATGAATCACAATTAACTGAATCCATAACTGTGATTTATCCTTTCAGTTTGTATGTATGATTTCCCACTCATGAATGCCTGTAACAGTATCGTTGTGATAGTAACATACACATGACTGTGATTAATCTACTTCATGATTGATCAGTTGGATTATTTTGTCTAAGTAGAAGAACAGTTCAAGGCTGGGATTAGCTGTAAGTTATCGTATCATGTGTATAGTCAGAAATAGAAATAATTCCGGAATCCAGTGTATATACAATGACGATTTTAAACGAAGAATCTACTCACTGCTTACTGAGTGAAATGTTGACAGATTGAACACCTAAAGAAGATTGATTACATTCTAGAACTGTTTTTTGGCAGTCTATTTTATCTATTTTGGTTGTATGTAATGTGAACATTTTATTCCTATTATTATTTTGTTACCCTTGCCCTATCCTCTTTTTTAACACATTCGGTTAATCAATTATATACATGTCACTCCAGTTCACTGTTATTATTGCTCTTATCATATATCAAAGTTTGTTTTCTACTTGGTTGACTGGCTGGTCAGGTTCTGTGTATATACAAAGGATTACTTGAAATCTTATTTGATTGTATCTGGTTGTCGACTAGCGTTGTGTTCTTCCTCACTTACGACCTGTGACTGAATATGCATCAAGGCAGGCCTAAAGGTATCAACACTCTTGTTGAGACTCCTCACTGTATTGGCTTGTACAAGTTTAAATCCAGTAACCGATCGAATGATCACGTCATAACAAATGTTACTGATGCATTTAATTTTTCTCAAGTCCCTGATAATATCTTATATAAAATTCTAATTGTACCAATAATTAATGTTGGAACGAATTAGAGGACACAGAAGAATGTTCTACAAACAGTCGAAGAACCGCAAAGCTTAGTAAAGTTACTATCAATCATATCCAGGAATTTCATAGAAGATCTTATGTTGATGTCATTTCAATGATGGCTGTAGAATGTTCTGTCAACGTGTTCATATGTAACGAGATTATTCAAAGTCAAGTACTTTATTCATTTCATAATAAAAATATTTTAAATGTGGATATTTGTGTTCTACATGGAAAGATTTAGTATACTCAGCTTAAAGAAGTTCTACCATCCTTTAAACGCCTCAAATTCTATATTAATCGACAGAACCTACTACTCAAATACATTGAATGTATGATGGAATGAGGAAGCAGTTGTAGTCATAATAACCTCATGTCAATCTTCACAAACTCATATAATGATCCAAGATTGTTTCACCGAGGCAGGCATTATCATCATATGCATACAATGGACTCAATGAACGATGTAACTGTTATTAAACAAAATATTAATCAATAATGTAAAAGTGACTGCAACCAATCATGTCAATACAAGAATGGAAATTGTCAAGATTCCAGGGTGAAAGTCATACATCCAGACTACGCGAGTTGTGATTGGTTAATAGGGCCGAGAGCAGATAGGTGATGAATCACAATCGAATAGATCGATAATTGTGATTTATCTATTTTTCTTTTTACTCAGTATTGTATCGCATTCATCTGGTTCTTATTTGTATCTGAGTAAAAGACTGAGATCTGGTTGGAACAAGCTAGTTGTAAGACATCCTGTGTATAAATAACACATCGTTGGAGTTAATCACAGATCATGTAACAAGGTGACTAGTGATCGAACGAACGAAGGTAGTAATAATTCCTTAAAAGTTCTAAGTATGTTTTGTCCATAAATGATAAACAAAACATACATTGAATAGGATTTTCCACAGTGATCCGATCGGCGTAGTGCCTACATTAGTTCAAGTAACCACATCCAATTAGCACAAGCTAGATGAACATTGATGTAGTGAAAGTTGTAGTGATATCTGTTTTACTAAACAGAATCAATACAGAGAACATGACTCCATAATTAGTTCGTAGGAAGGAAGGTATACGAAAGTTTTAATCAGTCAAGATTTAAAGCAAAACAGTCAATGAATGAATACAGTTGCTCTATAGCAATTTTGTGACAAATCATCCAGTGTCTTATAACAGTGGTCAAGAAAATCCCACGGACGTTGACTGTATAGTGCCCATCTACTGACATGTTTCGAATCAAAGTCATTTATTTCATAGACTGGTGCCATATTTTGGTTTGGTCTCTATCCTCTACCTTTATTCCATCCCACTTCATTTGACAACTATCATCTCACACAGAGGTGATCAGAGATTGGCCATACATAATACATGTTCCAGCCATCATAGACAGTATATTATCAATACCTGGTTACCTAGCTTACTATTTTTCCTTGGTACCATGTATCTAGTCTCTAAAACGCCCAACCGGTAGTCCTAACAACATAAAAAATGTTCCGAAAGTATTTGTGATTAAATACTATGTACTCAAGGATGTCATCTGCTGTTATCGGTCACGCTTCGTCCCTGTTCATTACAGCACAGCTTACTCTTGCACAGTTTTGTATTTTTTTGAATAAAAAAAGGATATTTGGCCTAAGCCGTAGGTGCCATAAGTTAAGCAACCTTTTAGAATCCATTACCAGTTTTCATCAGATACCAGTTGAAAAAGTGTGGTCAGACTTTAAAGAAAAATGAAGTAGTTGACGCGCTCAACTACTTCACTCTCCAACTTTATTTTAGTTGTAAACTATTCCTAGAGGTGCAGATGAGAAGTTGAATTTAAACATATCAGCATTATCTGTCAATACAATCAAAAGAATATGCATATGGTCACTGCCATAGTCAAATAGGACTATATTATCTGCGTTTCTTAAGTTAATCACATATTGACTAACAAAAGCTACCGAGTATCAACAAGATTGTGAATGAAATATCGAGTCACTAAGGACTGATAGAACTGTACTGAAGTGCGCCCAATATATGACCAAGTTATGTTTGCCGTATTACCAGAGCAACTTCTAACGATTGAGCCCACTCTCACGAATGAAAATAAATCAGAAGGCAATGAAGGATGGAAGAGAGGTTATATTTGATCGTAAATAGAGAGGAAATGGAAAAGCAACATCTAGGCTGGCAAACTAGGGAGAGAGTTGCTTCTCACGGTACGGCGTGACGTGATCTGGTGATGATACGTGACCGGGCGCCTTCAACTAGTCGTGTCCGCTAAAACAAATATGGTCAGCATCAATGTCAAGGACCTATGTAACTATTTATTTTGGGGATTATTTACCGCTACAGTACTATAATTTGATCGGCTGAATGTATACAGCATTAAACATAACCAAGAAAACATGAAAATGGTCACTATAAATAACATTTTAGTGAGAATTATATATATATATATATATATATATATATATATATGTATATATATATATTTATTCCGACCGTGCTGCTACCTTGATGTGGTAGTTGGGATTGCCTATCTTGATGACTCAATCGGGCTACACTGGGTGGAGCAATCGTTCCTAAAGGTCCGACCATGCCAGGCAAGTCGGTTGAAGAGCGGTGAGACCAAAAGTGGCAAATATGAGGTCCGAGGACGAAGTCGTATTGCTGGCTATACAGAGGTGTGACAGTAGTAAGCTGTTTCTCTTGGACAACAAGCATAACGGCGATGCTACCTTCCCACAAAAGACTGACGGGGATAAAAAAGGCCGACCCAAAATCGCACACCTTACCTTACTCTCCGAATTTCCATTTCCGATTGTAAGGCCTCAGCAAGTACGGAGCTACAACAACGAAAACCTCATTCAAAAAGGCCATGTATGACTGGCCTTAAGCAATTGTTCCTTGGGCACTGTAGTCACGCTCTCAGGTCTTTCAGACCAACCCTAACCAGTTTTACTTTTCAGGTACATCAAGAAGAATCCTTTCACAGTGTGGGCAACTGGGAAGAGATAACCGCTCTGATACCTCTAACAACGCTCAAGATCACCGCCATTTTAATCAAACCCCTTCTTCTATTCCCAATATTTATTTCATGACTTGAAAGAAAAATAAAGATTCTCGAAGATGGGTGCAAGTAACCAGTACAAATCTTTCTATCGTACATGATGTATAACTATTAGGATGAACTTGTACATTCCCGTTGATTTGTTATAGACTGTAGCTCGTCAGTCTCTGTTGCTATGTGCATCCTGGGCTGATTCCCTAGATATAACGAATTATTCACAAGTATTATTTAAGTTGGATTGTGACTGACAAGTGGAATCCAGGGCTCGCGTTTCGTCCTATCTGGGACTCATCGACTGGATGTAACTGTATCCTACTGTTATTGTTCACAATGGCGTTCGAACTCAGTCTGTTTCGTATCAAACTCCACCGCGTTCACCATTGGACTATTGAGTCCTGGATTTCACTTGCAGCCTCAATACAACTTAAATAATGGATGTATAACTGTTCGATTATACTACAATCAAATAAACATCATTGTAAGTCAAGAAAAAATATCTAAAGAATATTTGATATTATGTAATACTTACATGTATTATTGCACTTTTAAAAGTAATCGGTGTAAATGCATTGCCATTACGGCGTATTTCATTCAATGGTTCAATTAAATATTGTAACCATAATTTAATATTTGCTTTGAATATTTCTTCAATATTACTGAAAATCCATTCAACATCTAAATTCTCAAATAAATATTCATGTATTTCTAAAAATGGTGATAAATAGTACTGAAAAAAAATCAAGAGTAGTATGTTGTAAGTGAAAAAAAAGAAAAAAGAGGGATTATGTAATGAATATAAAAGAGAGGTTACAATACAGTAAAATGAAATAAAATAGATTAATCAATATTCAATGAAAAGCAACATTTGTAATGCAATGCAATAATTATTCATTGTCACCGGCAATTATAGTGGTGTATTGTGTTAGGTATTTGTTAATTCATCGGAATCGAGAATGTGTATTACTGAAAAGTTCTATATTAAGACTGGACAGCCATCCAGTGCTCTCCAGTTTTTAATGAGACCTTACTAACATCATTCTGTGACGAATCCAAACAAACTCAATACGATTCTTTATAAAACCACTTCATTTTAATTACACTAATCAGGACGCTAGTGACTAACTACAAGATATTTCTAAAGTTCTAATAAGAAGTCGAAACTGGTGGAGTTCAGATATGTGGGGAGTGAAATGGTCATTACCGATGACAATTGATGATTGTCGCTCCATATAATAAATTTATTGAAATAGGAATTCTACCAGTGGTTGCCGCCCGATGGTGTAGAGGTTTAGGCATACATCAACCTAAAGGCTCTGAGTTCAATTCCCCTGGAAGAATGGAAACTTCGCCCTGCTGAACAGTTACATATGAGAAAGAAACAGTTGTCAAGTAACCACTGGTCATCAATAGTATCCTACAAAAATTAATCTGTGACGAATCCAATCAACTAAACTAAAATATATTTAAATAAAATAAAACCAATAAAACTCCTTGCAATAAACTAATTTGATTGACTATGCTTACAAGTTAGTAGTAACAAATAACTTTATCAAATGTATTTTAGATCATCATAAATTAGCTTAACAACAGATTTAATATCCTACTGTTCACAGTAAAGTTAATAAACTGTCAAGGATACAATGTTTTTTTTTTCTTTCAATAAACTAATAAAATACTTATGAAATAGATAAGTATGCAACAATTTTACACAATAAACTATATAATCATAATTTCAGTTAAATTAAACTGGTTTTATGGTGATAAGTGTTAAGTGTAGTTGTTTGTTTAATGTTAATTGGATATAAATGAATACTAGAAAGGAATGGAATGGATAGTCAGACAAGGTTGCTTGCTGTCACCTTTTCTCTTCCTCCTAGTGGTCGACTGGATCATGAAGACCTCCACATCTGAGGGAATGTACGGGATTCAATGGACAAGTAGGATGAAACTCGATGATTTGGACTTCGCAGATGATCTAGCTCTTTTAGCACATACACACCAACAAATGCAAGCGAAGACAATCAGTGTAGCAACAACTTCAGCATCAGTAGGCTTGAACATGCATAAGGGTAAGAGCAAGATTCTCAAATACAACACAGGGAGCACCAACCCAATTCAACTTGATGGGGAAACTCTGGAAGAGGTGGATACCTTCACATATCTGGGGAGCATCATCGATGAAAAAGGAGGGTCTGATGCAGATGTAGAGACAAGGATTGGTAAGGCAAGGGCAGCATTCCTGCAGTTGAAAAACATCTGGAACTCAAAACAAATATCAACTAACCTCAAAGTCAGACTCTTCAATTCGAACGTGAAGACAGTCCTGCTGTATGGAGCTGAAACCTGGAGAATTACTGCAAACATCCTCAGACGGATACAGGTATTTATAAACAACTGCCTACGAAAAATACTGAATGTCCGTTGGCTGGAAACCATCAGCAACAACTTACTATGGAAGAGGATAAACCAACTTCCAGCCGAAGAGGAAATTAGAAAAAGACGGTGGAAATGGATAGGACATACACTACGCAAACCATCAGACTGCATCACGAGACAAGCATTAACATGGAATCCTGTTGGGAAACGGAAAAGAGGAAGGCCAAAGAACACGCTGCGTCGAGAATTGGAAGCAGACATTAAAAGGATGAACGGCAACTGGAAACAATTGGAAAGGATTGCTGAGGACAGAGTTAAATGGAGAACACTGGTGAGCGGCCTATGCTCCTCAGCGAGGAGTAACGGGCATAAGTAAGTAAGTAAGAAAGGAATGGATAGATGCTACATTCTAGTATGGAGCACCTCAGAAGTGGGCACTCTGCATTTCGAGCTATGAGCCTTAAGATCTAATGGAGAACACTTAACTATCTGTTGGGTAGGCTCAAAAAACCCCTCGAGACAAGCTCAATATGACATAGAGATCAATAGGAAATATTGTGTCCAATCAGAACGCAGATAGCATTTTATCCGTAACATATAGACAGCGAGAAGTCACGTGCTATGCCTGTGATTGGTCAGTTATCTCAGCACTACTGTGTTAGAAGGTTACAGAATTCTCAAGAAGCCTGAAGGACATTTATGATTATATACATATATATATATATATATATATATATATATATGTATATTCTAATTTTCTGTGCATAATTGGACTCTTGCAGTAAAGTGCTTTTTGCAGTATTACCTATCTTCTCTCTCGTGTTCCTGTTGACGAGTAGTTTCAGCCTGGGGGTCGAATCATAGCTTAGGAGTCGAAGCGTGCGGTCAACTTAGACAAGATAACAACTGACGACGGAGATCTTTGCGGTCGATAAGAGATCTAAACCACGCGTCACAACACTATCACCACCAATGCTTTGACTGAAAATGGTTGTATTCTTACTTCCATCAATTTATAACATAACACGATGATCAGTTAATGCCATTGTTGATAACTTTCTCCCTCACTTCTGGTGAAAAGTTGAGACAGGTGGAGTTCAAAAATATCTAAAGTTAGACAATTATCACCAATAACATTGATTTATCACTGTGCCATATCAAAAAATGAAGGACGAATGAATTTTGAGGTTGAATGATGGCTTAGTATTTCTGATGATTAAGCTTTAGTCGTGGGACCTAAAGGTCCTGTGTTCGATTTCTTATAGGAATAGACAGCCATCACTTCTGAGAAATAGGACGAAGCTTCCGTCAAGTGCCAGTTGGTGTTCATTGGTACCCAACGAACATCAATTTCTGGTGAATGCAACTAACTAAACTGAATGTCTATCTCCATTAAACCACCTCGATTCATCTACAATAATCAACTCACTAATGATTAAAATCAGGATGTTCCTAAAGTTCAATTGAGAAGTGGTGGCAAGTAGATTTCTGACATATCGGAAGTGACAAGGTTGTCACCAATGGTATTGGCTGTCCGTCGTGTTGAATAACAAATTACAATTTGAGTTCAGTGAATCATTATCTCCGTGAGGTTGTTGCCACCATGGGGTTGTCGATTTTCCGATTGACAAATCTCTCAACAAACGAACACATAAGATTTGTAGGTGGCCGAGTTAATGTATACAACCTGATATACGTAGTTTCTTGTTACTTGGAATGAGCACGGTGACAAAGCAATCGAAACTCTTCCAGAGATGAAGTCAGAAGAAAACACTTGAATGGTGCAAATCAAGTGTGAGTCCACATCTAGCCATTTATTGAGTAGATACTACTTATATACATCCATTGGCAAATCAAAACGTTAGAGAAAATTCAAAACACAGTAAAAAATAAATTAGGGGTTAGAGGGGGGGGGTTGTGTACAAAAAATGGAACAACAGATTGGTAGTCATTCATTCATCTGTTATCACTCGTGGAGCATAGGCCGCCTACCACGACTCTCCAACCGTTGATGTCTGTACATGCTGTTTCAATTACTAGAGGGTTTGATGGGGATGGTTTATTTAAGAGTTTTTCAAAGTGTTCTAGCCACCTCATACCTTGTTCTTGGGTCTACATAATCGGCCTGCCTACCTTGTTCATAATTGTTCGTTTCAGTTTACTATATTTTTCAGTTAACTTCGTCGTATGGTAGTATTACAATAGCATGACAAGGGAAATAAATATTTTTATATCTTGAATAATCGAGCCAATGGAAAACACTGTGACCACAATAATACCAATCAGTTCCTTAACAATTTTGCCCTGTGACTTCTAGTCCCCAACCCGGAATTAAGAACACACGATAACTAAGCCAACCACTAGACGGTCAGATCATATTTTATGCATCCATTTATACGCACACAAAACTTGACCATGCATCATACGCTAAGAGGAATAACATTTATACAAGTTGGAAATAATAATGATTAAGGGACTGAGTATACTGGTACATGATTAATTTCTTACAATTCCTGAATGACAAATGACATGATAACAGTTTATGAATCAAATGGAAGGTTAGTGCAATGGGAACATAACAATAAAAGAAATAAGATAATAGATATACATATACTGGAATGAAATGAAATAGTCTTTTAAGAAACAGTTTAAGAAGATAGTTGATCTTCATATATTACCCCATATATTACAGTTATGACAATAGTTAATAAAATCATTGGAAATTTGGTAATTTAAAGTAATACAAACATTACATTGACTGGAACGTTAAAGTATTAAAATTTAACAGTACATATCCCAGTATTATCAAATATAAATGGCAGACACTGTAGTTTCCAGTTCTTTGTCCCGTTTTCATACCACTTATCACAATGATTAACTTGTAAACTCAATTGTAGATCAGTATTATCCTATTTTGAATATTTATTATTTATGACAGTAGAAAAATGTTCTTATATTCATTTTGATTATTCAAAGCATTAATGAAGGACGTTCATTATGTCATTGTGAAAGGCATAACGATGTTATTTACTCAAATTGTATATTAGTCTATTAGAACAATAGAATGAAAATAACAGCATAGTGATTTGCAGAAATTTAAAATATCGAAAAATTCTAGGAAGATTACGTAATGGTTTGAATGTTAAAAAATCATTATCAGTTCAGTTAATCAGTGACAACGTGGAACTTGGAACATGCGTACATCAGTTCAAATTGCAATGTCCCAATTAGCAGATAGAGATTAAATTGTCGGATCAAATCCCAGGGTAGGGGAGGTAGTAAAACAGTTAGTATTGATGGAGAGGAATAGATATCGGAGATAAGGTTTAAGAAAATATGATTTAGGAAAAAGAGAATTATGATAAATTCAGAAACTTAAAATTTGAAGGAAGACAAAGAAGTGGATGAACCTGCACCATTGTCAACGATTTTGAGCCATATCCTCAAAAGTCTCTAACTATTCGTGACGATCATCACGCAGACCCCAATAATGTAGTCTGCACCTATTAACATAGGTCAGTCCAATTGTCATTGACTTCGTGAAGTGGTTCCCCTAGCTTTCTTCTAGCCTACTCCCACACCAGACAACATTGTTCGTCCAGGTAGGTTGTGGTCAGGCATACGTAACACATGTCCTAACCACCTCATCTGATGACGACTCACTACTTCATCAATAGACTTAACGTATTTACCTAGCACTCCATTCCTAACCCACGTATTGCTTAATCGGTGGTCCCAGAAAACACGAGCAATGTTTCGAAGACATCTATAGTTGATTACTAGGAGCCTACAAATATCCTCTATCCTTAATGGCCATGTTTCACATCCATAAAGTAAGACGGATTGAACTACTGCGCAGTGAACGTGTCCTTTCGTCAGATATCTCGCCTACTCCATAAGTGACGCAAATTCCCAATCGATCCTTATGTATACGAACTGAGATTTCGGCAGACACCAGACCGTCGGAATTGATGAGGCTCTCAACATAAGTGCGGCGGTTAACACGTTTACCTGCTTCACTACCTATCACTAACTTTGGTGCTGAATCAAGCCAATCCTGAAGTAACATTTTGCTTTTGGGTGGATAGAATCGCATCCTAAACATGTTTACATTCATGTTTAAGGTAGTCGAAAGATTCTGCATTTTATCAGCATCTTCACCTAAGAGAACTATATCATCTGCATATTCTAAGTCAGCAAGTTTATCTCCTGGAAGGAAGCCAACACCGAAGTCAGACGATTACAATGTTAACTCTAAAAGTATATCAATGATAAAATTGAATAAAAATGGGGAAAGCGGACAACCCCAACAAACATCACTCGAAAAAATCATTTCCGACGACAATCCACCATAAGCTCTCACTCAACATATGGTGTCCGAGTAGAGAGCTTGTATAAGGTTAATGTACTTCTCTGGTACATCTTTCAATGACAGACATTGCCACATAACCTTACGATTGTAAGGGTCAAACGCCGCTTTTAGGTCAAGGAATACAGCTATTAATGGGTGTTTAAAAGTGTACCTATGTCCCAGAACCTGCCGAAGTGTGTATATTTGATCTATACAACCACGTCCAAATCTGAAACCACCTTAATTTTCTCTAGTTTGCTCTGCACGAGCTTTAGTTAGGTGTCGAAGTATTATTGAAGCCAATATTTTAGAAACTATGTTCGTTAAGCTGATTCCTCGGTAATCATAACAGGGGGACTTATGTCATCATTATTTGGGACGATTAGTGTTTGAGACCTGTCAGATGGGATTGCGTCCATTTCGCAGATTCTAGCCAAGATCCTGGGTAATTTCTCTGCGAAAACTGCACCACCATCCTTAAATATCTCAGTTTAATCCGTCAGGTCCTGCTGCTCTCCTTCGCTTTAGATTCCCTATAGCCTCCTCAACCTCACTAAGACCTGGGGGACGGATATTAATTTGCCATTCAGATTGCTTAGGGATGGTGGGCAACTAGGATGAGGTCGAGGACAAGTTGAACTGTTCCCTAAAGTGTTCTGCCCATAGGCCCAACCTTTTGGATTGACAATGAATAATGGTCCCATCTTTGTCTGGGATAGTTTCACTCACAGTCGGATTTCTGACATCGTTTCCTTGATAAGTCTGAACAGTTGCCTACTGTTACCTATTGCCTCTGCTTTCGCCACCCACCACTGCTCACGATCATTCCGTAAGCTTTTAACCAGCTTGTGTTTAAGTTGCCTTCGCTCCTCATCGTATTCAGAACCAGATGGGATGTGTTGCCGAGCACCTATAAGTTCAGTAGATGCATCTGAAATCCAGAGTTTTCTTAGCTTGGTTGCTTAGTTATTACTGCTGTTTCAACGGCTTTTCGGATATCATTCAAGCTGACTCGGGATGGGTACTGCTTACGTAGTTGACTAATTGGTTTTCTACTTGTTCCTGAAATGTATCCTTGACTTTTTCATCATTAAGTTGAACTGTGAGGGGAATCCTTGTGGATCTTTAACGTCCAGTGAGACGCAGACTAATAAGCACTCGTACTAAAGCATGGTTTAAGTCCAAACATGTACTCCAAAATAAGCGGCAGTCTTCTATCGAACCTCTCCAACAGTGGCTGATAGCAATGTGGTCTATTTGAGTCCAGCGTTAAGTTGATTGTGGAGGTCGCCATGTCAACTGATGTCCTTCCTTATGTTCAAAGTTGGTGCTTGCTAAAAATAGACGGTTATCTGAACATAGTTGTAATAAATGATCGCCATTATCTATTCATTGAGCCTCGACACCATAGGATCCACCTAGGTGCCTTTCGGTTTCGCCTAATCTACCTACTTGGGCACTATCACTACATCAATGTGCTTAGCTTTTCGAACGATGTCTGATAACTTTCTGTAAAATTCATCTTTTACTTCATCTGAGCTGCAATCAGTGGGAGCGTAGGCTGAGATAACAAAGAGGTAATGGCGTGTGTCCCTATCCTTCCGAGTTCTTATAGTCCCGTTTAAACGCACAGCGCATAAGCGACTGTCTATGGGAATCCAGTCAAGGAGAGCCTGTTCATCTTCTGAGCTTAGTGCTATGCCTACACTAGCGGTAGCAGTGTAGTCTCCGGAAACACAAAGGTTGAACCGGGCCTGTTCTTTATTTTCACAAGGTGAGGTCAAGCGAATGATTGTGCTTGGATCCTGTATACGCGTTTCAGAGATGCAGTAGATATCGATGTAGCGAGAATCTAGTGTCATAGCTAAGGAGGCTTGTTGTCCTATTTGGCATAAGGTTCGGACGATATGTAGTTTAGTACGAGGTTTCAGGAGACCAGGAATAACGTTTCGTGAACTCAAACCATAAGTATTAGAGGCGTGAGGTGATAAAGTTAGGCTAGATGAGTTGATCGTGGGGACAAGAATGTTATTAAAAGTTGAGTGTGAGACTTGACCTTGAACAAGATGATCTCATGTGCTGTTAGAGGTATGAGGGCGGTTGTCACTTCCTGGCTGCTCACACCATAGAAGGATATTACTTCTTGAGATACCTGAAAAGGAATCTGGATTAGTATTGATCATAGTGACCAGGGAGCACAATCGCAGAGCCCAAGGGGTAACTGCTTGAGGCCGATTACGCACGACCTTGTTATGGGATGTTTTCGAAGTGTTAGCTCAGTTTTTTAGAAGGTTTTACTACCGGAGATGGAAATCCGTGGAGTAAAGTGTGGTCTAACATTTTTAGGGCCAACCTTTTCAAACCCTTTCCTTCCGTTAAGAAGGCAGCATTGCTGCAGATGCTGGTTATCCGAGGAAAACACCTTACTTCTGTCAGACATTCCTGGAGTCAGCAGTACGACTTCGCCCTTTGGATCCTGCCTTTAATCTTATCGCTCTCCAACAGACCTGCTTGGCATAGTAGGACCTAGAGGAACATGGGTTCCAGCCAATTTAGCTCGGTCGGGTCATCACGATAGGCAAGCCAGACCACCACTCTAAGGTAGCAACTACGGTCGAGTCATTATCAGTTGATCAGAGAAAATTAAAAACATACATTCATTTTACAATAAACGAAGAAGAAGTGAAAAAAACACATGCTGAAGGTAGTAATAATCATGGGAAGTTGAAAGAAGTTTATGGAAAACTGATTATTAAGGATAAGAAATTAAAGAAAATATCAAACAAACTTGAAAAGAATGAATTAAGAATTAAGTTCTCAGTAAAGTTAAAGATCGTAATGCATTACCTGTACGTGTAAAGATCAGGCTTCAGTAGTGGACAAGTTATTAATTCCTGCTCCCTTTAAGCCCAATCGTTTGACAACATACATAATGCCGAAGAAACATTTTGAAGAGAAGAGGTGGAAACGTGACTAGAATTAAATATTTTTGTATTCATTTGAAGACAAATTTATATTCAATCACACTAAATAATAATATGAGCTAAGTTTAAAAAGCATCCACCTTATGAGGTCATTATAATCAATAAACCACTGTCTGTTAACCCTTGTGGAGCATAGGCCGCCGACTAGCATTATCCAATCAACTCAGTCATTAGCTTCCATTTCCAGTCCTCCCCAAGTGCTGTGTATTCATTTCATATCTGCTTCCAATTTCTGGCACAGTGTTCATTTGGTTTTCCTCTTTTCCTTTGGCTTTGAGTAGTCGAAGTACGTGTTTGTCATGTGACGATAGGCATGGTCAATATAATAGGCTCCAAGATACCAAGTAAACTTGTAAATACATATAGATGCAATCTAAAGAAAAAGTTGATCCTTAATTCATTCTTGTATCATAGGTTGATAAGAGGAAACAATGAAAAGGTTTTTTCAGAGAGTTTGACATATGAAACTAAAGTTTGCTAGTGAACTTGAGGAGGAAAATAAGAATCAAGGTAATTGTTACAAGGTCGTGGGTTTGATCTGGCCCAAAATGCTTGCATTGGATCGGTTAATTAGAAACTTTTAAGAGGACGAAATTATTACTAATCTACAGGCTGTCGGATTAGTTCGTACAGAGTTTACGTATATTTTCGGACTCAATGTGGCTTTAGCACCATCCACATACATACGAGATAGAGTCATTTTCTGTTGAAATTGTTAGTGGCAAGAGAAGTTTATAAGAACATGCAGTCTCTTAAGTGAGCCTAGATTAACGCTTAAGAAAACATCAATGTTGGTTGTATTGTTGATAATATAGTTGATTGTTTTGCTGACAGAGTCACTGATAAATGCAAGTGAATTCTCCGCTGTCCAGTAGTAACAACATTGAAAAGATACATGTTTAGAAATACTTTCATCAATGGAAAACGTTAGAAAACTTATTAAACTAGGCAAAACAGCTATTATAAAGAGAAAATATAATAGAACTGGTTGTCTACAAAGTGAATGAGCAAGTAATAATTACTTCAATCTCACTAGTAGGTTGTTGGCATTAATGACACAAATTTAGGTAAGGGAGATTTCCAGTGTTTTTCAGATTGGACGGCGATAACCCTAATATCATCACTTAAGATGTATGTCCTCACAAGGACTACAATTAATACAGACTGTTGGCTGACTTTACGGTAACTACAAAAACTTGGATATATTCAAAGTGTCGCAGAACATCAAAAGAATTTTGTAGATTAAAGAATTAGCATTCGTTCTCTAAACATTCATGATGATTACATATGAATAGAATCGATTTGTAAATAATCTCAGCGAATGAAATTAAAGAAAATTCTGACGTTTCGCTAAGCAAGCTGGTTCGAGCTTCATCAATTAAATAACCAAAATCAAGAATTATCAAAAATAAATGTAAATAAATGGACGAATTTCAGTTACTAATATCCAATTGTATGAGGAGTATATAAAATATTATAAAAGTCATAGTAAATGAGCTAATGTTGATTGAATACGTTACAGATTGCTGTTGACAAGGTACCATTGAAAATCAGAGAGCACTGGACAGCTGTTTCGTTCTATTGTGGAACTACTCAGCAGTCGCGCTACATATATATATATATATCACAAAATGATGGAAGTGCGAATTATACAAATGTATGCTGACCCAGTAGTGCAGAGGGTGAGGCATTCGCCATCAACCTGAAGACCCTGGTGAGGAATCTGGGGTGCACATTCCTGAGGAGTTCCACACTACAACGAAACCAGTGCTCCATGATTTTCAACGGTACCCTGTCAACATTAATCTGTAACATATTCAACTAACTCAAGTCAACATTAGTTTACATACAATGACTCATGCAATCTTTTTCATAGTCTATATACGATTGAATATTAGTAATTGAAATTTGACCTCGTATTTTATTGATGAAGCCCGAACCAGCTTGCCTAGCGAAACGTTGGAACTTTCTTTAACTTCATTCTCTGAAATCATCTACAAATCAATTCTATTCATATGTCTTATATAAACTCAGTGACCAAGTTTTGTGTATCCATTCGTTCTTTAATGAACGAAAATTCCTATAATAAACTGGAAATTATTGGTTATGTCAAAAAAAGAGTTTCTTAGACTTTATAATGTTTTTAGGAACATCATGATTTGGAGTCACATGCATGAATTTCTATATTGTTCGTCAATCAATCAATCAATGCCTGTTACCCCATGTGGAGCATAGGCCACCCATCAGCATTCTTCAACTAACTCTGTCATGAGCTTTCATTTCCAGCTCTTCCAAAGTGCTCTTCACTCTCGCCATGTCTGTCTCTAATTTCCGACGCAATGTGTTCGTGGGTCTTCCTCTTTTTCTTTGGCCTTTAGGATACCAAGTTAGTGCTTGTCTTGGAATCCTAATCAACGAACCCAATTTCAGCCTTCAAGCCTTCATTAATCATGTAAAAATTGACAATCAACTAATTAAACACAGACAAATATTAATCAAAACTCGTTATCTTATGATGTTGATTGGTACCAAACTCAAATGTAGTATGTCAACTAAAGAGTCTTGTTTCGTGTCAAAGAAAAAGACCTTCCATAAAAATAGACTACTAAATTGCACAGTCATAACAAATGACATCGTTGAGAATAAAACAATCTGGCTCGTGGAGGTACTTACGGGAAAATTTTAAAGTTTAATCTGACATCGCGAACTCGTCTGAATCAGGTAACAATCGAGAACCAGGAAGCACTAAACACCCGTCTTAGTACGGGACCATTCAGTAGTGCTCATCCACCACTCCACTATGCATCGAACCCATGACTTTCTAATTCTGTGGCGTATGCTTTACCATTAGACCATTGAGCTAACCAGCATTCAACGATTGATATTTTTAACTCAGTCAACTCGCGATATACTTTACGCGACTTCATCCATTGCTATCGGTAAGTAACTGCCTCACACCTGATACGGAAGAACTCCATGTCTACTCAACTATAACTTTAGGAATCGCCTCGAGAAGCTAGTCATTATTTTATGTTTTATCTAAATACTTTACAAAAAGCATTTATATATTCAATTCCTTAACAATCATTTAAAGTGTGTATAAACAATGAACGTTGAATATGACATGCTAGCTAATCTCTGTCATGATTATTACAAGAGATTTTAATGTTATTACTGACATTACTGAAATCTTCGTATTATTCATGAATTATGTATTCTCTCAGAATTCAGTATACATTAATGACATCAAACAGTAATCAATGTAAATATACACAAAGAAAATAGGCACAATAATAGGAATCATTATAATAAGCTCGTATTTTCCCGATGATTTGTAATGGACTGAAGCTGATCAGTCTCTGTTGCTATATGAGCATCCTGAGCGGATTGCCTCGATATAGCGATAGTACACAAGTTATATTTAAGTTGGATTGTGACTGACAAGAGGAACCCAGGACGAGCGTTTCGTTTTACTTAGGACTCATAGGGTGGACGTACCTGCATCCCAACGTTGATGATCACAGTGTAATTCGAACTCAGTCCGCTTCGTGCCAAACGCCACTGCGTTCACCAGTAGGCTACTGCAGTGTAATTAAGATAAGCTCATCCTAATCACATATATACCCGTTGCACAAGTGTGACTGTCTGGACACAGTAGCGTAGTCGTGAACTAGTTGGCGTTTGGCACGAAGCGGACTTAGTTCCAATGCCAGTGTGAACATCAACATCGGGATGCATGTACATCCAGCTGATGAGTCCCAAATAGGACGAAACGCGTGTCTTGGATTCCACTGGACAGTTATAATCCAACTTCAAATATTATTTGTGTACTATCGCTATATCGAGGCAATCCGCTCAGGATGCTAATATAGGAACAGAGGCTGACCATTTTCAGTCCATTACATGTCAATACGAAAATATAAGCATTTTTGTGTTTCACTGACTTAGAGGTTACATTTTTAAGCTGATTATGATAAAACAAAAGGCTTTACGTAACAACCTGAGATTTGGTGATCAAAAAGGCATTTTACCGAGTTCGAGATAACCTGTTTATTTTTAGTAACATTTGAAATGATGTAGAGGATCTATAGTTTATTAGTGATTTCATTAGGTTGGATGGTTAAATCGTAAAGTTATTATTATTTCTCTAGACAAGAACATCAGTGCCTACTTCATTTACATGGCAAGAGTTTACATATTCAATTCTGTTTCAATCATGGTATAACTTAAAAATACACTTTGTAAGTCAGATATTCAAGGCAATATGGAACATTCTTTACAGTAAACTCTATATGTGTTATGCACATAGAAATCGAAATTAATTATTAACATTGTTAAGTGGCATAGTATAAAGACAAAGATAACTTTTAAAGACTAACTGTCTACGACTTCAAGATGGGTAGTAAAATAAACTTTTTATTGACAAAATAATAATAATAATAATAGTTTTATTCAATAGTATGTTTAGTACAATATGAATTATCAGCATACAGTGTCTCAACAAGTTACCATTTTACCATGTACACGTACGACTGCATTTCCACCAGTTCGTGTTCATGAAAGTAACAACACCACCATTACGCTTTTACTTGATGATAGAACGATCCTGATGAAAAATAGGTTATGTAGCCAAGATTCTTAAGCTGTGATTAAACCACATTTACGTTATAATTTAAGACTAAGGAGAAGTTGTAGGTAGTTCAGTTTTGCAATAAGAGACCTATAGTTACGACTAAGAATTTCAGGAGTCGACATTTGATGAGTATTGATCATTTTTGACGCTTGTTGCCAGCGAACTTTATGTCTTCGTTTTGATCTATCTGAATTACTCATTATAGATCGTAAACATTTAATAAAGGCGGGTGAGTACACAATGTGATTTCGGAACGTGATTGATCGGTTAAAACGAAACTAAACAACAATTTTTTGAGATATTTGGTAGCCCAAGATTTCAAGCAGGCTGCTGTAAGCATCAATCGACTATTGTACGAGATTTTAACTTCAATAAATTTATACATCAATTGAAATGATGAACGTAATTAATTGGATTAATAAATCTAAGCTGAATACAAAAAATGTCATGGAGTAAGGTGGAGTGTACAATTTTAGACCAGACTTATCCTAACCACACTTCCCTTTGTGTGAATGAAACATGACTGTCATGCTCGTTGTCTAAGGGAAACACGTCACTGCCATCACACTTATGTACAGACGTAAGGACAACTCCTGCCTTCGATTTTATCATTCTTCATCCAAGCTGCTTAGTATGACAAGACTTTAAGAAATGATTATTGTAGCCAATATGACCCGAAACGTTCACCATATTAAACATTTTCCACCAGCAAGTTAACGTAACAGTAACAGTTGGGTAGGGTAGAAGAACAGTAGGATGCACAACATTTAAACCATCTATCTATAACAACACCAAACCATATATACATCATCTTTGTATCTATTCATATTTATCTGTTAATGATCAATTTTACAAGCATCATATGATTGATTAACTTGAATTATTCCTGCATACAACATGAGATCATTATAATTATGAATAGTTGAATGAAAACAATGTTATTCTTAATCAAGATACTACTTAATAAAGAGAATATATATATATATATATATATATATATATATATATATATATATGTGTATATGTGTATGACAGAAATAGAGAGTGAGAGAGAAAGGGAGAGAGAGTGAGAGAGAGAGAGAGTGAAAACCGATTGAAACACAAAATTCTAATAATTTAAAAAAAATAAACAAAATATACGTAGTAAGTAAACTTTTATTCACACAACCACACATTCTTTTCTCAAAGAAACAAAATATTTCTTTCTCCTAGTTATGAACAATATAACTAGTTTTGAAATAGTCACTATGTATGACTATTTTTAAGAAAAACTGTAAAACGAAATGAGAATAAAAAGAGAAATATGAACAGAACAACAAAGAAATTTCACAATTAAAAAGAAAACAACTTATAACAACAATAATTTTAATTGAGTGTTGTAAAGAGAGGAAAACTCAGGAATACATTACGTTGGGAATTGGAGACAAACATGAAGAGAATAAACAGCATTTAGGAAGAGCTGGAAATGGAAGCACAGAATACTATTGGTTGGAAAATGCTAGTGGGTGGTCTATGCTCCACATGGAGTAACAGACATTGATTGATTGATTGATTGTTGTGGTGATAGTTGACTGTCAATTTTGATATCGCGAATCGGTCAAGATTAGACAACTATTGATCACCTGAAAGTACTGGGCAGCTGTTTCGCCCTAGTATGAGAATCTTCACCGGTGCGCATCATTCTAGGGTTTCGGTAATTAAAGAAAACACCTGAATACTTGCTAACGAGCGTATGACCAGCGACACAACAACAAGTAAGCTAAACTATTTCTCAGCGCCCTAGCCCAGCTAACTAGAGGAAGAAGTCCAACGTCAGAAAGAAACGTTAATTCTACAGGTAGCCTGTCTGACAGCTGACAACCACACATCTCATGTGTATATATACAAAAAAGAGAGTCCTTGGAATGTTACAAATAGCGTACTAAAGAAAACAACGAACGAATAATATTTAGAGTCTAGCTAAGTGGGGAAACTCAAACTGAAGGTGAAAATGGAACTTTTCGGC
Organism: Schistosoma mekongi; assembly: GCA_034768735.1. Lineage (NCBI taxonomy): Eukaryota > Metazoa > Platyhelminthes > Trematoda > Strigeidida > Schistosomatidae > Schistosoma > Schistosoma mekongi. Next base: position 86,653,224 of record CM068305.1, read on the forward strand.
GCAAAAACAAGAAATTTAAATTTACACAAATAAATCATAAAAATGACAGGTTTGCCAAGAGAATTTTAGGGATCTGACATCCCCAACACATCCATGACTCCATCGGGGAGCAAACACAAGACTCTTTGGCTCTGCGGCGAACAATTCACCATTAGAACACTGAGTTGGCTCCTAAAAGTAAAACAATCGCCGCGGAGGCAGAGGGTTATGGATTCGATCCTCAATGAGGTCGTGGATGCGCATAGGTGAAAGTGATCAATAGTTGTCTAATTCAGACCAATACGTGATATAAAAATTAATAATTATTTTATTTCATTCTGTATATGCACATAAGTATCTATATCCACAATAGACTTACATCGATGATACTACGTAAATATTTTAAATAATTTGCTTCAGTGCGAATAAATTCCCAAATGGCGGATTGTCGTTTTTGTTGTTGTCTTGTCATTTTCTACAAAATGGAAAAAGAAAAAAAAACAATAGAAAAATGAAAAACTCAAATACAATAAAGATGAAATGTAAAAAAGAGTTGGGGATATGTGAAGTGGGATTTTGGTGAGGGGGGGGAGGGAAGAGATTGGAGACAGGGAAAAGTTGATATATGAGATATACTTTGACGAAAAATCTAGTCAGTGTCTTTTAGTTTTCAGTGATTACCTAACTTAGGTCAATTTATGATAACAGATCTAAACTAATGATGAATCAACAATGTGATATAATTCGGTTCTTTGAGTTGGATGGTATAATTGTGGAGCTTTCGTCGTCATTTTGAACGATTTCATTACCGTAAAATTCTAACAGAACTAACCTGGGTAGTTTTCGCCACAATTGATTATAAGCTTATTTTCTCAACCTTTAATTTTACCGACCGTTGTTAGCACATGTCCTGTCCATTTCCTCTAGACCACATTCGATACATTATGGTTGTTTGTTAATTTTTGGATTGGTTCAGAATCCGCGTTCTCCCAGTCACGCATGTGTCCATAATTATCCATATGACCTGATTTAAGAGAAGATGTGATGTGACGTTTGACAGCTTATTTGCATTGATTTAAGCGGAGATGAAGTGGTAGGTCTTTTTGTCCGATATACTGCTTATCACAGTTAGAACAATCTCTCTCTTTTTCTCTGTATGTATATATATATACTATTGATGATGTTAGTGTCATCCAAGTATCTTATATATGGGTGAAAATTGTCATTTGTTAGTCAAAGTACCTTATTTTTCAGATTGGGTAAGAAACAATTGATCAGAAGACAATTAATAGGCGACTTCATTGGTATATCATCGTTTTATTATTAGAATTCTTTATTAAGTGTAAACAACAAAGTAAAAAGAATGTCCCCGTCGAGATTATTGGCGTCAATATAATTGGACAGAAGATTGATTATTTTTATTAAAGAAATATAATGAGAGAAGTAACATCCAATAATGTCACGTTTTTTCTCTTACGTGGGTATCAGTTACAGATCTAGATGTTCTAGATAGCAGACAATAAATGATTTATCTTTTATTTTTTTGGATTTTCTCAGTGTCTAAAGGACTTAACATTGTGTGAATTATGTTGTGTTATTGTATAGTTAATGCTAGTTAACAAGAAACTACACCTGAATTAGATTTCGTACTATTTGGCACTGGCTTACAAAGTGTCAATTAAATCTTTAGAAAAACCGTTACTTCTTGATATGGAATTCAAACCTACATTATCCAATTTCACCATATCCTAGCCGCCTCTAATTTTTTTCAATAAACAACACCTTGAAATAAAAGTAATTGATATGCCGGGCACCTAACAAAGATTGACTATATTCGAGATCTATGCTTTAGAACATCGTTTCAATTATTACGACTGTGAACAATGTAATCATTTCATTTCTTTGACTGTTATGTTCCCCCATGCCCGGTTCTCTCGTTTAGTATAGTTACTCTTATTAAATTGTTTATTACTATGAATTACGTTTACTTAATTGTGTACAAGTTGTACCCATTCACTGCCACTATTCCATTTGTTCTGCATCAATGTTAGATTTGTGATTGGTTAACTGTGTGGTCTGATTCTATGTATATATATAAAGGCATGATTAAAATACATTACGCTCATTTCATTTTCTGGTTCCCAATTCTTGTGTTTCTTGTTAGGGTTCTCGCGAATAAATTATATCACGATACCTGCTAACGAACGTATGACCAGTGATACAACAACCAGTAAGCTAAGCTATTCGCAACGCCCCAGCCCAGCTAACTAGAGAGAGAAGCCCAAAGTCAGAAGAAGCTTCTAATTCCACAGGCAGCCCAGCAAACGAACGAACCATCACACATCTCATGCGTATATGTACAAAAAGAGAGAGCGTCCTTGAAATGTTACAAATAGCGTACTAAAATAAACAACGAACCAATAAGATTTAGCGTCTCACTAAGTGGGTAACACGAATTGAAGGTAAAAAGGGAAATTTCTGGCGCAAAAATAAGAAATTTAAATTTACACAAATAAATCACAAAAATAACAGGTTTACTAAGAGAATTCTGGGGATCTGACATCCCCAACACTTCTATTATCGGCTTAGATCTGTCACGCATTATCAATTAGATACACTTCATTAGCTTTCACGTCTACCGATCAAAACCCTCACTTTTTCATGTCATAACAGTAATCAAAGTTAAAAGTTTACTTACTGATGATGATTTAACAATTTCTTCCCATGATTCTTCTATAAAAAATAATTCATTTAAATCATGACTATTAAATTCTTGATTAATTAATATTTGATGTAGACCACCTTCAATACGTGAATATGAATTTGATTTATGCTTTATTAATTCATCTATAGATGGAAATGTATTAGGTGATGTAACAGTTGATGTATTCGAAGTAATTTCATCTGATATTCTACATTGTCTTGGTAATAATCTCTCAAGAATATTATGATTTAATTCATTTAAACATTCATTAATCAATTGATCAGATAATGAATATGAATTTAAACTGTTAATTTTTTTATAGAAATCAAACCAATGCTTTAATGCATCTGATGTATCCTAGAAAATAAAAGAAAAAAATGTTTGTTTCTTAGTTGGTATTATTTTTCAATGGTTATATAAATATAATGGATAGGGGGGGGGGAGTATTCTGTGTTGATATTCGATAACCGCCGCGCATAGACCAAGGTTTGATGATCTTGAACTTGATTTATCGTATTGTTTTACCTGAAGATTAGTGAACAATACTATTCTATAATACAGTAAAAACCAACTGATTAAAGAGCTTCATTTTCAAGGAACAGATGGTAGATATTAACCTGTATATAACTACTTTGTTTCAGGGAGTTGAGTGTTATTACTAACCCTGACATACAGGTAGTCTGGATCAAAATCCAGAATACTGATCTATACTTAGTAGGGATTGCATTAAATTATTATTATTCATAAAAGTCAATCTATAGAGTCTAAATAAAACGAAGCAATAAACAAACGGAACACTATTACTTAGTTGTGAATGTGAACATCACAATCCAACAGGAGGTCGATCGCAGCTCGATAGTAACTACGTTCGTTATAAAATTTCATATTTCACCAAAAAACTAGAATAATTTTGATCATATTCAAACAAAATACTTATCACTAATATGTTGTATTTCAGAATCGTAAAGTATGTATGTACAATCAACACAGAACCTGGCACATGTGTTCATCGGTTCAAGTTGCCATACCACCATGACACCACAAGATTAACACCACCACCATTAATAAAAGTTACTTCAAAAAAAATAAAATAATAATAGTGACAAGGAGTGTGAACATATAGAATATGGTTCAGGAAGCGTAGAAAGAAAGTCATGGGATAATTTAAAGCACATGATCTAAGGTAGGACAATGAGTGAATACATCTGCGCCATTGTAACCGATTCTGGGCCATGTCACTCAGTGTTTCTAGCCACAGATTACGGTAATCGCGAGGACCCCATTCAGGTAGTCTGCAGCTATCGACACGACTTAAACCAGCAGTCAGTGACTTCATGGATTGATGCCATGTTTTAGTTTGGCCACCTCTAACTCTCTTCCATCCTATTCCTGCATCAGCCAGCATGGCGTGTCGAGGAAGACGGTAGTTGGGCATACGCAACACATACCCACCTCAGTCGATGAAGATTCACAATCTCATCGACCGATTTACCACATTTGCCTAATACCCGTAGTCTAACCTCGTTATTACTTACTCGGTGATCCCAGCTAACGCGAGCGATGTTTCGTAGACATCGATGGTCGAAAACTAATGACCGTCGAGTGTCATCTACCCTTAATGGCCACGTCTCACACCCATACAGTAAGACAGCGAACTGTTGCGCAGTACACTTCCTTTCGTTGAGAGACGAATATATCGTCTACGCCATAGGTGACGTAAGTTGGCAAAACTCAAACGAGCTTTTGAATTTGTACTGAGATTTCGTCAAAAACCAACCCATTAGGGATAGTCAGACTTCCAAGATAAGTGAAGTGGTCAACGTGCTCAACTACTTCAGGAATTGACGAAAACCAGTCCTGGAGCAATAGTTTGCATTCAGAGGGTGGGGAGGAGAGACGCATTCCGAAAATGCTTACATTGGAGCTCAATGCTGTTAAAAATGTTTGCATCGTATCAGCGTTTTCGCCAAACAGGACTATATCGTCAGCATATTTTAAGTCAATAAGTGGATCTCCTGGTAGAAGATCAATTTCTGAAAAGTTAGACGATGAAAGTGTAATTTACAACTATGAAATTAAACAAGAATGAGGAAAGTGGGCAGCCTTGACGGACAGCACTTGATGTTACAAGTTCAGATGACAGTTCGCCATAAGCTCTGACACGATTAATAGTGTTTAAGTAACACAGCCTTAACAAGGTTGATGTACTTTTGGGGCACGCCTTTCAATGAAAGATACTGCCATAGAACTTTACGGTCTACAGAGTCAAACGCCGCTTTCAAGTCAATGAAAACCACTATTGTCGGCCGCCGAAAAGTATATCTTTGTTCTAAAATCTGACGAATGGTGAATATCTAGTCTATACAACCGCGACTAGGTCTGAAACCAGCCTTATTTTCCCGTATTTGCAAATCACGAGTTGCAGTTAAGCATCTGATAATTATAGAAGCTAGTATTTTAGACACTATATTAGTCAAACTAATTCCTCTATGGTTATTACAAGACGATTTTGACCCTTTCTTATATACTGGGACGATTAACGATCGACATCAGTCAGACGGATCGTAAAGTAATATAAAGTGAAGTAGAACAACACATATGAGCGAATAGTATTGTTTCATCAACAAAATTTTCATAAATCCTTACAGTAATATACAATAATATTGGTCTACAAATATGATAAATGTTAAGCCAATTAATGCAGTTTGTGAATCACTTGTGTCAATGAGGCAGATAGATTACATAACTGTTGGTCATAATCACTGAGAAGTGCAAATTAATGGACAAGTGTGCTAGTAGTAGTGATGATAAGAATGATGAATGAACAACTCGAATAAATATTTCAATATAGGAAGTACATTAAAGCTTAAGAGAATATGTTTATAAAGATAAGACTATTAAAATAATAATCATCGGGAAATTACGTAATAGGAAATATGTGTGGTTAAAAGTTTCAGTCATATAGACAGTGAGGACAGAATACGAAACAGGTAAAGAAAAAATAATAAATAAAAGATGTGTTGAGTTCAAGAAGTTTTATTAATTCACGTTTAACCAAGGAAAAGCTAGGAATGTTATACATTTCTTCTGAACACATGGATTAGAGTTGTTGGTTCGAATTCCTATGTGTAATCAACGAATACGGATCCTATTAGAATACTTTAATGGTATATCGTGTATTACTATAAATGACTTCAATTTCTTTATCACATGGTCGCTATCTACCAAATGAGATGAAATAAATACATATGTTTCTTGTTTGTTCCCTACTAAACCACTCTGTGAGAATGTTTATTCATTCGTTGGCTAATTTGCCTAGTTGCACGTCCTATGCAGCTTTCTCCACAGGAGCCGCTGGCCAAGGGTGAACATTCAATTAACCTATATATTTTTTTCAAGTGAGAACCGCTGGCTGTCTTGGAAGTTCCTTTGATCATTCTTAATGTTCTGTCGCATAGGATTTCACCTGCCACATCACTATTGAATTATAGTTTTATGAAAAAGGGGTTTATTGTAGGTAGTATATATAAGTGATTTCTTATTAACTGTATTCATATTATTCTTCGAAAAAGCTTTCGGATAGCCTATTTCAGTCAACATATAGTTGTTGTTAAGACACCTAGCCATATTCCTTTTTACGTGGATACTCATGAAGCCATTAAGAAAGGAGTGTAATGTCTTACATTAAGATACTTTCTTCTATTGAATAGGATGTCAAACAAATAAAACTTATAATCATATTCATTCTCACAAGTAAAAATGATAACCTGGTTGACATTGTTAAACTGTATTAATTCATAGATTAACTTACTTCAATAGTTTTCATATTTACTAATAAATATTATTGTATATTCAAATGAAACCTGATGAAGATCATATTGACGAAACAATCTTATTGTTGTAATTTATATTATAGAAATTTTTAACATTTTTTACATCACATGACAAATTAATGTATTACGCAATATACTCATCTTTTTAATTAATCAATAAATAATCTGCCATCGTAACAAACGAAGTAAATGTATAGAATACATAGTAGTAATCAGATAAGCTGCTTCATTTAGATACCTAGTAAGATGATTATTGAAAGTTTACTTTTTTTAATACATAGAGATGTTAACAACATTAGTAACTGATATGCTGGGCACCTAACGAAGATTGACTATCTACGAGAACTGTGCTTTAGAACATTGTCTCAATTATCATAACTGTGGACAATGTAATCATTTCATTTCTTTAACTGTTGTGTTCCCCTTGCCCGATTCTCTCGTCTAGTATAGCTACTCTTAGTATATTGTTTATTACTATGAATTAAGTTTACTTAATTGTGTACAAGTTGTACCTATTCACTGCCACTATTCCATTTGTTCTGTATCAATGTTAGATTTGTGATTGGTTAACTGTGTGGTCTGATTCTATGTATATATATATAAAAGCATGATTAAAATACAATACTTTCTTTCCGTTTTCTGGTTCCCAATTCTTGTTCTTCCATTATCGGCCTGAGGGTTGGGATTGAGTGGGCTTAGGTCAGTCTTGCATTATCAACTAGGCACACTCCATTGGCGTTCGCTACAACCAATCAGATCCTCCTTCCTTTCTTTCTCACGTCATAACAGTTCACGCAATAACAATTAGCGACGAGGGTAAAAGTCATCACACCAATTAAAACCTTTTTGTTCTTCTCATCATAACAGAAGGATATCAGATGATTATTGAATCTTCAAGGAAATCTGCTAATTTTATTGCATTAGAAAAACAAATTCTAGTTATTGTTGAATATAGTCATCTAACAACTCTGTACACAAAGTATTCTCATTCATATATTCAGAAAGTTATGGTGAATTGTTACTTCCAGTTGTTAAGATTAATAAACAGAACAGAAGACATTAAGTGACTATTCCAATCAAGTGTAATATCCAGTAAGTGTGAGAAATTTCTCTTATGCACTTTCTTTGTTATCAATAACTTATTAAGTACATCATATCATACTTTTATGTTCCTTACTATATTTAGTAGTGTTCATTAAACTTATCGTCAATTTAGATGAGATGATGATTGTTGGTTCATCAATTATATTTCTACTTATGCATGATGTCTAATTGTTTCAGATGTTTGTTCTACTCATTTCCACTATCTTGATTGATTTCAGTATGTTTAACTGATTGATAATAAACTGTATGATCTGTTCAATTAATTATCATCAAAATTCCAGTTTTTGTTGCTGAGGACCGTGTCTTTTATTTTGTCATGTAATCAATTCTATGAATGTAATGATTTACTGTAGTATCATAAATTGATTGCATTAGTTCTTCTGAACATTGTTTGATGAAAGTGAAGTAATTTAATACAACAGTCATTCATTCATTCGTTTATTTTCCACTTATCTATCATAGAGCGTAGGCCGCCGATCAACCTTTTCCAACCAAATTTGTTCTGGGCCTTCCTCTCCAGCTCTTACAAAATGCTATTCATTCTTTACATGTCTGCCTACGATTCCCAGTGTATATGTTTTTCAGTCTTTTACTCTTCCTTTGATCTTGAGGATTCCTAGTTAGTGCTTGTGATGTAATGCAGTTTGGTGGCTTCCTCATTGTGCGTTTTAGCCACCTCTAAAGATTTTTCTTAATTTCTTCTTCATCAGGGTTTTGGTTGGTATATTCTCTGACGCGTTAGATTGTTGTGGATGGTATTTCGACAACGGATACGAAGTAATAAATACGTGTCACTTTAGGTTGCACGTTTTCGTAGTTCACCTAGTTTTATCTTTATACGGTAGGACTGTCTTGAAATTTCTATCTAAAATTCTGACTTTGGTGTTGGTTGATAGTTGTTACGGGTTCCAGATATTCTTTTTTAATTGTAGTAATACTACTCCCGAAATTACTTACGAATCCGTATCTTCAAATATGCATTAGCTCAGGTATGTGAAAGTTTTCACATCTTCAGGTTTTTCCGTCAAGTATAATTGTGTTGGTGTTCGTTAATTCGTATGAAAGGATCTTACTTATCTACTTGTCCAGCCTTGTAGCCTACTTGTAGCCTATTTCTGGCTACAGAGGTTGTTGTTATATTGTCCGCCTAAATCTACATTTGTTGCCGTATGTGGGATAGAAGAGCTAAGCTGATCATCTACGAAGTTCAAATAGTCTACCTGTATCAGTGCTATCTATTGTATCCCGTGCTGTCCCCGAGACGTCGATGTTACTCTGATCCAACTAACCACGAGAAGAAGGAGAAAGGGTGAAAATAAGCGCCTTTGTATGACACTGTTCTTCACTTGAAATTAATCTATTAGTTGCACTTCATACAGGATGTTCCAGTGTAGTAAAAATTTTGAACTAAAACTTTATCAAACTATCTATCTGTTCTGTCGACAGTTTTACTACCACATTCTCTGTCGCTATGATTATCAATTAATCAATACGTTACTGAAAACAAATAAGTTTATCGTACGTCAATATTTACTGATTTTCCATTTTGAGATATTGTATGCCACATAAGTTTTTCGTCCTAGAGTTAAACTTCTCAAGACTGTATATCTATGACTCCTGAAAGAAATCGAGCCCATAACCTACAAGCTACGAGACCAACTCTTAAGTGCTAGTATACTGAGACGTCTCGTATTCAATTGTCAATGTTACTAATCCCAGTTATTTTGTGATACATAACAAAACATATGCCCGTTGCTGTCCGACTCCGAATAGTTGTGTAACTTCGTCCAATTAGTGACATCATATTAATATTCGACAATCTCCAAAATAAAAATAATCTTGTATTTTCCTGTTGATTTGTAAGTGTGACTGTCTGGACGCAGTAGCCTAGTGGTAAACGCGGTGGCGTTTAGCACGAAGCGGACTGAGTTCAAGCCCTAGTGTAAACATCAACATTGAGATGCAGGTACATCCAGCCGATAAGTCCCAAATAGGACGAAACGCGTGTCCTGAATTGCACTTGTCAGTCACAATCCAACTTAAATCTCCAGAGTTGTTTTTCTACAGCACTATATTTAGTCTTTGTGGACCATTGTATAGTTTGCTTTATTGTTTGTTTCAAATAAACCAAAAATAAACTCAACATTTTGTGTAAAATATTATAAATAGAAATTCAACTTGTTCAGTTTATTGAATAACTTGATAATGAAGTGAAGACTTAGTCAAAACTCACTAACCGAAGATCCATAGTTATTTTTACAGCAGACGTTATGAAGATTATCAAGTTATATGGTTTGACTTCACTACCTAACTATGGTTAGGAAATTGTTAGAAACCAAACAGTATTCGGTAGAGCTATCGTCCCAAAGTGTGCGACTCCTTAACAATATACATCAACAACCCAACCAAAGAACAAATACGAAAACATCAGGTGTCGTAACTAACTTTACATGATAATTACTGAATTTTAGTAAGAAGAGAAAACCAAAGGGAATAAATTATGTTCAGAGTGACGCAATTACTCAACAATGATGTTGAATAAAGATTCCCATCGTCACAAATTGTGTACAGACGAATAGTGACTCATTATAATAAAGGTTAAGTGTTCATTACAAAATGGGGACGTGAACACAGACTGGTGAGAAGTTGCATACTAAGACGAAATAACTGTCTAGTATTCCATAAAAATCTGGCTACAACCAGTCCTTGATGTCAAACTTTAAATTTAGCAATTTTCATACCATTCAATAGAGTATGTCAGGTGATAGTGTAGCCTAAGCTTATTATTGTTAAGTAATAATAATCCTAAATAACCTACCAATAATATCAAACATTTCCGGTTATCGAAAGTTTCTCTACTTCACACTTGAATTCATGATATTTTGTGACCTAAATACTCTTAATGAACAATTTATCTTGCTTTATATAAGTTGGATTGTGACTGGCAAGTGGAATCCAGGACGCGCGTTTCAGTCTATAAAAAATCAAAGGGAATATACGAGTTTATCCTAATACCAATGTGCCCGTTGCACAAGTGTGACTGTCTGGACTCAGTAGTCTAGTGGTGAACGTGGTGGCGTTCGACACGGAACGGACTGAGTTCGAATCCCAGTGTGAACATCAACATTGGGATGCAGGTACATCCAGCCGATGAGTCCCAAATAGGACGAAACGCGCGCCCTGGATTCCACTTGCCAGTCACAATCCAACTTATATAATACTTGTGAAAAATTCGCTATATCGAGGCAATCCGATCAGGATGCACATATAGCAACAATGACTGACCAGCTTCAGTCTATAACAAATCAACGGGAATATTCAAGTTTATCTTAATTTATCTTGCTGTTGGAACAATCAATCCAAAGTATTTATCTTATTCTTAATCTCATATCAAGTATTGTCATATAATTTTCTACAGACTAAGTGAAAAATAAAATAATTACAACAGATAAGTTAATTACCTGTTCACTGGGATCCTATCATTACTATAGTATCAATTGAAATCTCATCGGTTGACTATTTATAATCTTAGACATCTTTTCCTGTTAGTTCTAATATCAATTTTATTAAGAAACTTAAAACATCAAACCTAGAACCTTCGAAATTCACATCAAGTGTTTACTCAAACCTCTGAGGTGGTATCCAAATTTCAGTCAATTGGATATATCATGTTACTTCACTAATTGCTTTTGGTGGGTATCTGCTACACACTTGATATGACTGAATACTTCCAGTCAAGTCATATTAGATTTATGGCATTACTTTGTGAAGTCAATCACTGGTGAAAACATAGTGACCGTTATTATTCATTATAAGCATTTATGACCTTAAAGTTTCACACTACAAAATAACTTCGATTAGACGACCTTTGAAAATCAATTTCATGTTATGATGGTTACAAACTCTTTGAGAAGACTGAATGTCACGTGTTTCATTCCTAATGATGATACAGGTATGTTAGGCTTTTTAGGGGTCCCATACTTTAGTGTAACAACTGCCTATTGATAATTAGTTATCAATGATTGCCTAGTTACAACATATTCATTAGAAATAATCATATGCATTTTTATGAGATATTTGTAACTTACAAATACGGGCATTGATCGTCTTTCCATTTTCTTTGTATTAGTAGGATGATGTAGAGTGAAACTACCTCTATTTCTATTACCTTCTATAAAATATAAATTGAAAGAAAGATCAAATTATGTAATGGCAATGATAATTAAACTGTAAACAGAGTAAATAATCGTTTAAGTGGCCGTCTGGACTTAGTAGCCTCGTAGTGAACGCGGTGGCGTCTAGCACCAAGCAGACTAAGGTCGAGTTCCTGTGTGAACATCAATACTGTGATGTAAATATATCCAGCTGATTAGTCCCAAATAGAACGAAACTCGTATCCTGGATTTCGCTTGCCAACTAAAAACTAACTCCAATAATACTTGTGAGTTATTGTTATATCGAAGTAATCCACTCAGGATGTATATATGGCAACAGAGACTGATCAATTACAGTCCACGATAAATCAATGGGAAAATCTAAATTTATTCTAATAAGAGTAAATGTTCATTGTAAATCATTATGGAGGTGAAAGAAATCGTCATTATGTAAAAATGTGTTGACTAATTATTGAATTCTTAGTCATGTACAACATAGAACATGATGAATATGCACATTCACTTAAATACCTATTAGCATATTAGCAAGACAAGATAAAATTTACAAGAATTGATCCAATAGGAAGGAATAAAGTAAATGTACATAAGAAGGCATAATTGAATTAAAGAGCTTAAAGAACAATAAGAGTGAATACACTTGTACTAATGTGACTGTTATGTCGTTAACCTGTTTATGACTAGGACGAACGACGAATTGATTGATATGACCTTGTACACATGAAATTACAGCGACCAATGATAAGTACGAAAGTGCAGTCAATGCTTAAAGTCTGCCCTGATGTCTATTTAGTTCCAGACAGGAAAAGGGAAAACAAAATACCAGTGAACCAACCAGACAATCTATACTATATTTCAAACATACAAAATCTGACCACAGGAAGAATCTATAAGAAGGACAAAATTTATACAAAAGAAGGATAATACTCACTTAAGAACTGAGGGAACACATACATAGTTAACTAGTTGTAATTGCTGAATAGTAAATTATATAATAACAGTTCATGTGTGTGGTGGGAGGTTACAGCAAGGGGAACATGGGAACAATAGCAATAAAATAAATGATTTACATATACTCAGCATAAATGAAACATAAATGAAATGGACCTCTAAAAGTTAGTTTCTAAAGCTAGTTATTCATCTTGAATTGGCCAAAATATTAGTGACCGGATCTGAACCATTGCAACTCAGTATCTCTAGTTATTAATTAATTCTATTTCAATAATATTTGTTCAATAATATTTGCAATAACCATCTTCCGTCTCAACTTAGTGCTCGGGACATCCGGTTACTTAAACTAATTATTAGATTGATATTTTGATTGATAGAATTCGATTAGAACAATAATGGGCTAGATAAATATCATATTGAATTGAAGTGGTTTTACACATTGTTATTTTATTTTGTTATTTGTATTTTTCTCACTTGGGTACTGCTAAAAATCAGAGAGCATTGGACAGGTGATATGTCGTACTATGAATCTTCTCAGCAGCGCACATCCTATATTCCGACGACTGCGAACGCATAACTATTAAAATTACCAGGCCAATGTTTTATGGTGTGATTTCCACTTCCATCAACTTGTAACATGCAGTATCGAAGTTCTAGTGGGAAGTTGTGACAGGTGAAGTTCAGGTATACCGGGAGTTAGAAACTTATCACCGATGACAATGGGAGGTAGTAGTTTTATATCACAAAATGATGGAAGTGAGATTTCTAAAATTTGATGCCAGCCCAGTGGTACTGACAATAAAGAGTTAGCGTTCTCGGTTCTGTCTCACAGCGGAATTGTTGGTACACACTAATGAGGTGTGCCATAATAGAATGAAACAGCTATTCAGTACTTTCTAGTTTCCAATCGTACCCAAATGACATCAATCCGTGGTGAATACGAACAACAAAATGTCACATTGGTTACTGCTTAACAGTTTATTAATGCAAATATTTGAATAAATAAATAACGATATTGATGGTAGGAGAAAACAATGAACTGAATGTGTTTTATGGATTCTTTTTAGGGTACTACTTACCAACATGCAGACCATTGTGTTCATCAATAAGAAACACAATGAGTAGTATACACAATTTATACCAGAAAAATCTTAAATGAAGTTTAAACTTGATATATCGATGTAACTAGATTAAAATCAAATTCTGTTTAGAAAGACCACGAAAACAGGATTTCTTAGAACTGAAGAATAATATTAGAAGGTGATTTGAAGGTAGTCAGCAGGAGACTCTAGACTTACATATAATGCTAACTGGCAAGATGTACCTGTAGTCGTTGAGAGGACATATGCTTGTCGCTGAGAATCCTATTTCGAGACATCCATCAACCCACCCCACACCCTCCCAATTACACTGAGATGCACTCATTAGTTGTGAACTGTTTTGTGACAAATTTGATATTCATCCAGTCATTTATTGTACTGAACACATTCTATCAATCGAGTTGTAATGTAGCCACTAGTCTTAGTGACTCAACATTACTGACTATGTAGAGATGAAAGGCGGTTAAGGGGAGAATAATCGTCAGGAGTTGAAACTGGATATCCCGAGATTAAATCCACAGATTAACGTAAGTTCCTTTAATAATGGCAGGAACAGCTAGCTGACGAATGTCAAACTTTACGAAACGTAAAGCAAGGCTTCTTTTGCCGAATATTCCTAAACCACTAACAATCGCGACATAGTCTCAGTGATTTTGAGTCACTTAGACTAGTGGTCACATTACAACTCTGTCGATAGATATCAATCACTACTATAAAGGATTTATATCATCATCAATGCCTGTCACCCCAAGTGGAGCATAGACCGCCTACCAGCATTTTCAAACTAATTCTGTCCTGGGCTTTACTTCCCACCTCTTTCCAAGTGCTATTCATTCTCTTCATGTCTGCCTCCAATTCCCGACGTAATGTTTTCCTAGGTCTTCCACTTTTCTTTTGGTCTTTAGGATTCCAACATAGTGCCTGTCTTGTGACATAGTTTGATGGTTTTCTCAATGTGTGTCCAATCCACCTCCATCGTCTTTTCCTAATTTCCTCCATGTCTGGAAGTTGATTAGTTCACTGCCACAGAAGGTTGTTGTTGATGGTATCTGGAAAACGAATCCGAAGAATCTTACGCAGACAGTTGTTTATAAATACTTGTATCTTCTGAAGGATACTTTTCCTAGTTCTATAAAGGATTTGATGAACATTAATTTGGTAACTATGCAGTAATAAATCAACGAAAAAGAATAATGTTATATGTTATGCAATAAATTAAGAAACAGAAAATCTATTAACTGAATGAACAGGATTAATTAAACTTTAAGAGTAATAGAAAGAAAACAAATCAAGATATTAGACTAAGTTCAGTATAATAGAGACGATTTATGATTCAGAAGGACCCAGACTATCAATCAATAAGGTAAGGGTTTAATAAACAGGAAGTTGGGTTTGGGGGGAGGTTATGCCAAAGGAGAAAGAAATTCAAATTAAGATACATATAATGCCAACACAACTATACATAACAATTAATGAAATTCAAGATCAACAATTTAAGTTGTTGATCAATTGTGAATAGATTTTAAAGGTTTACTTTACATATTGATAATGTTAATTAGTACATCAGTTAAATCTTTATAACCAAGTTATTCAAATTAAAAACAACGTGACACTTTCAAAATGTATTCATCATATTCAAGTAAAAATTGACAACTATTTTTGCAAAAAACATAAAAAAAATTGAAGTTATTTACTTATCAGTTACGTCGATTAGTATCGAAGGGAGTATATTATGATTTCTGTCAGGTGAATGTCAAGTTATTGGACTAATGTTAATGTGTTATTCTTCTTAGTTTCATATGTTATAGCATAATGTGAACACTCACTTCAATTTCAACTATTCTAATATATTGAATTGAGGTGGTTTGTGGAGATTGGTATTAAGTTTTAGTTGATTGAATTCGTTACATACCGATGTTGATAGGGTACCATTGAAAACTAGAGGTGCTGGATATCTGTTTCGTTCTAGTATGAGACTCCTCATTAGTTTACACACTAGATTCCATCCCATTGGTCTCAGATCCACTAACCACCTCAATTTAATTATACTAATCAGCTGGCTAGTAACAAATTACAGGATTTTCCTGAAGCTCTAGTGTGATTGGTTAAGCTCAGATTTATCGGGTGAAGAATAGTTATTACCGATGGTCGTCGTGTTATACCATAAACTGGCGGTTTTAAGAATTTTATCGTTAGATGCCAGCTTAATAGTGCAGACGGTTAGGCATTAGCAAATCTGAAGTCCTTAGAGTAGAGTCGAGGGTTTAAACTATTGAAGAACTTCGTTCCAGGACGGAACAACTGTCCAGTGTTCCCTAGTTTTTAGTGGCGCCCCCCCCCGCCAAAATCAATATGTGACGAATTCAATTAACTATTCTAATAAGTGTTGCACATTCTGTTTTAGAATTCGAATTTCTGGAAATATTCTACAAAATATGAAACTCAAAGGAAAACAGGCTGATACCAGTGCAACTGCTTGAAGTTTTCTTGACAGACTACGTAGTGTAAATGTATCACAATATTCAAAGACAATAAATCAATAAAGTGATTCGAATTTTCTTGATGTTTAAGCATAAATCCACTTTTGAAAACTATGAGGGCTCATTAGATAATAATAAACTAATAAAAGATATAACTATTTTATCACTAATCAATAAAGAAGATCAAAGCATATATTCTTGCACATATATACATCAGCCCAAGTTACTACAACACAGAAAAACAACAAAATGATCACTGAATGATCATCGAAGTAGTATTCATGTTAACAGTAGTTAGAAACAAGGTATAGACATGTGGAATATGATATTAGACGAAAGAATAAGTTCACGGAAAGATAGAAAATAGTTTTAAGTTTACATTTTGACGGATGATGAATGCACTCCACGACCACTGTGATTGATTATGAGACAAGTTATCTAAAGTCTCCAAACATTGGTTAAAGCATTCACGTGAGTCCCAGTTTTGTTGTCTGCATCTTCCAACAGGGCTCACATCAAAGGTCACTAGCTTCATGAACTGACGCCACGTTTTGGTTTAGTTACCCTTAACTTTCTTTTATCCTACTCCAACATTAGCATATCGCGTCAAGGTAGGTGTTGGTTAGGCGTGCATAACACATATTCCAACCACTTAATTCAGTGAAGATTTAAAACCTCATCATCTGATTTACTATCTATTCCCAAACTTTACATCTAACTACATAATTACGTAAATCCGCCTGTAGCCTTCTAGGGTTGCTGGCGATCTTAAGCCCGGATAAAGGAGGAGGGTTGGGCATGGGGTTAGCAACCTATCCCGTGAAACAACAAACTTGCTAAAATAACGCTAACCAGTAAAAACCTTTATAACCATTTTACTCCGCCCTGGGAGTTGGAAGGTGTGTTATGACGCCTCATGGTGAAAGCCGAGTTTCTTCGGAAGCCATGAGGCCGGTGTCTCTTCTGACAACCAGAGCAACAATCGATATAGGTAAATGGAATGTCCGCACGATGTGGGAGACAGGGAGAACCATGCAAATAGCTGAAGAAATGAAAAGATACAACCTGAAGATACTTGGAATAAGCGAAACGCATTGGGTGCAAGCTGGACAGCAACGGTTATCCTCGGGAAATGTGCTTTTATACTCCGGCCACGAAGAAGGAAACGCCCCCCACACACAAGGAGTAGCATCAGTGTTGTCCCAAAATGCATGGAAGGCTCTTATAGGATGGGAGCCTCATGGACCTAGGATCATCACAGCATCCTTCATGACGAAGAAGGAAGGAATTACAACGAATGTCTTCCAGTGCTACGCACCCACCAATGACAGCTACGAAGACGACAAAGACCAGTTCTATGCGAGGCTGCAGTCAGTCATCGAGAAGTGTTCAGCCAAGGACCTGACCATTCTGATGAGGGACTTCAACGCCAAGGTCGGAGTGGATAACACCGGGTATGAAGACATCATGGGACAACATGGACTGGGAGAAAGGAATGATAACGGTGAGAGGTTTGTAAACTTATGTGCCTTCAACAAAATGATTATAGGTGACACCATTTTCTCCTACAAACGTATACACAAAACTACATGGGTTTCACCGGGCCACATTACGAAAACCAAATCGACCACATCTGCATCAATAATAAGTTTAGAAGGACCATGGAAGACGTAAGAGCAAGGAGAGGAGCCGACATAGCTTCAGATCACCATTTGGTGGTGACTAAAATGAAACTAAAGCTGAGGAAGCACTGGACGACTGGTTCGGCAGTATTACACAAGTTTAATACAGCCCTTCTCCGGGATACTAACAAACGCAACGAATTCAAAATAACTTTCAATAACAAGTTCCAGGCATTTCATGATCTACTAGAAAAAGGTAGAACCAACAGGGAAGACAACTGGCAAGAGACTAAGGAAACAATAACTTCAACATATCAGGAGGTTTTGGGTCTCAAGAAAAAACACCAAAATGAATGGATTTCTGTTGGTACTCTGGACAAGATCCGAGGAAGGAGGAACAGGAAGATAGCGATTAATAACAGCCGGACAAGAGCAGAGAAAGCCAAGGCACAGGCCGAAAACATCGAAGTTAACAAGCAAGTGGAGCGAGTATCAGGTCGGATAAACGGAAATTTGTTGAGGACCTAGCAATGACAGCGGAAAAAGCTGCCAGAGACGGAAACATGAGGCTGTTATACAATACAACGAAGAAACTATCTGGGAAATTCAATAAGCCAGAACAGCCAATCAAGAACAGGGCTGGCAAACCAATCACTGAAGTGCATGAACAACGGAACAGGTTGGTAGAACACTTCCAAGAACTCTTGAATAGACCAGCCCCACTGAACCCACCAGTCATCGAAGCAGCAGCCACGGATCTCCCTATAAGCACAGACCCACCAACAATCGAAGAAATCAAAATGGCCATCAGACAGATCAAGAGTGGCAAGTCAGCAGGACCAGATAACATACCAGCGTAGGCACTGAAGACTGATATAGAAGCAACTTCAAACATACTCCACATTCTCTTCAGGAAGGAGGAAGAACAAGTTCCAGCAGACTGGAAAGAAGGGTACCTCATCAAGATACCAAAGAAAGGTGGTCTCAGCAATTGTGAGAACTACAGAGGCATCACTCTACTTTCAGTACCAGGAAGGGTCTTCAACAGAGTGTTATTGAACAGAATAAAGGACCCAGTCGACCCCAACTCCGAGATCAACAGGCCGGATTCCGTAAAGACAGATCGTGTACCGACCAAATCGCTACTCTACGGTTCATTGTTGAACAATCAATTGAATGGAATTCACCACTTTACATCAACTTCCTCGACTATGAAAAGGCATTCGACAGCGTGTATAGGAGAATATTATGGAGCCTTCTACGACATTACGGCGTACCCTAGAAGTTAGTCAACATCATACGGAATTCTTACGACGGACTACATTGTAAAATCGTGCATAGAGGTCAGCTCACAGATTCATCCGAAGTGAAGACCGGTGTCAGACAAGGCTGCTTACTCTCGCCCTTCCTCTTCCTACTGGTCATCGACTGGATCATGAAGACTGCAACATCTAAAGGCACTCTAGGAATAAAATGGACAACATCGACGCAACTAGATGACTTGGACTTTGCAGATGACCTAGCTCTTCTTTCTCGCACTCAACATTAAATGCAGAAGAAGACGAACAATATAGTAGCAGTCTTGGCGGCAGTAGGCCTCAACATACACAAAGGGTAAAGCAAGATCCTCCGATACAAAACAACAAACACTAACCCATTTACACTTGACGGAGAAAACCTGGAAGATGTTTAAACCTCTACATACTTAGGTGGTAGCATCTCCGACAAACGAGGAGAGTCTAATTCGGATATAAAGGCATGGATTGGTAAGGCAAGAGCAGGGGTTTCTCCAACTGAGAAATATCTGGGACTCAAACCAACTGTCAGTCAATATTAAAGTCAACATTTTCAATACAAATGTGAAGACAGTTCTGTTGTATGGAGCTGAAACCTGTATAGAGAACTACGAAAAGCATTCTTCAGAAGATACAAGTATTTATAAACAACTGTCTGCGTAAGATTCTTCGGATTCGTTGGCCAGATACCATCAACAACAACCTATTGTGGCAGTGAACTAATCAACTTCCAGACGAGGAGGAAATTAGGAAAAGACGATGGAGGTGGATATGATACACATTGAAGAAACCATCAAAATATGTCACAAGACAGGCACTATGTTGGAATCCTAAAGACCAAAAGAAAAGTGGAAGACCTAGGAAAACATTACGTCGGGAATTGGAGGCAGACATGAAGAGAATGAAGAGCACTTGGAAAGAGGTGGAAAGTAAAGCCCAGGACAGAATTGGTTTGAAAATGCTGGTGGGCAGTCTATGCTCCACTTGGGGTAACAGGCATTGATTGACATAATTACGTACCAGGTAATCCCATGGGACGCAAGCGACGTTTCTACAACACTGATGATCATATATTAATTACCTATGAATATCACTTACTATTACTGGTCATGTTTTAGGTCTACATAGCGAGACAGAATGGACAGCTGGGCAATATATATTTTTCCATTAACCAACAGATGAATATCCCACCTACTCCATAAGGAATGCAAATTGGCGAAAGCATAACAACCTTTCTGAACCTTTACTAAGATTTAATCAGATACCAATACATCAGGTCTGATCAGGCTTCCAAAATGAGCAGATGCATCAACGTACACAACTACTTCACTGCGTATCCTTAGTTTAGATGTTTTTGTAGACCAGACCTGAAGCAACAGTTTGCATTTAGAGGGGGAAAATCGCACCATGAATAAGCTTGTTCACTGCTATCAAATGCTCTAAATTTTTTCAACGTTCTCACCTAATAGGACACTGTCAACTGCGTATTCTAATCCAACTAGTAAACCTCCTGGTAGGGAAGATCAATTCCTGAAAATTCAGACGACGTCACAGTTATTTTGAGCTATATGGTTTAATTGTAGATTGTTTATAGTCATTCTGAAAGATTTCATTACTGTAAAAACTTTTGACAGAAATGAATTGTAAGATCCTTTTTCACAAATGACTATCACCTTGTTTTGCTGATCTTGAATCTGATCGATTGTTGTTGATAACTACCATGTTACTTTTGGAACACATATTTTGATCCCCATTCTTCCAGACGTATTTTGTAATATTGTAGTTGTTTATTAGTTTTCTAGTTGATCGATAAAATAGATCTATCTCAATGCGTTTATTGATTAGTGATTGACCTGAATACTGTGTTTCTAATAATTCTATTTTCTATTGCCATAATTATCAATATATATTCATATAAAAGATGATTTGTTGTGGTTTTTCTCACAATTAATTAATGTTCATGTTGGCGGAGATGAAGTGGTCGCTCGCTTTGTCTGATATAACGTTTGTCACAGTTGAAGTAATTTGTTTTGTAGATAATGTTTGGTTTTTCGTCTTTGTTATTTTGTCTTTTGGCTTGCAGAGTACTGATTGAATTGAATTCGCTGACAATGTGAGTGTAACATCATACTAACGGACTCAATAATCCTGTCGTACTTTCCGATAGGATATTCATATATGTTAGGGTCATCTGTTTGTAAGTCTCCATGTTGATTTTATGTTTACTGTTGTTCTTAAGAGACGTCTTAATGAAATAAAAAGGACAGCCGTCTTTTAGAAGATGGTGATTAGATATTTTCATTTATTTCTTAGTGTAGTACGTGTGTTTCATTGTTTTCCCTTTGGAATTGAGTTTTGTGTTCAGAAAAGCCACACTCAACCGAATCACCCCAGGAATAAAATATATTCAAGTAACTAAGTAACATCGAAGACATTTTTATACATTCAGCCGATAAAGTGAAACATCACAGTTGCTATAGACTAAGAAGAAAGTCGAAGATTAGCTTTAGAATAAGGACATACCAACCAATCACCATAAGTCTGATTAAAAGTTAATTTCACCTGCTTAAAATGATTTCCTCTAATGAAAATCATACTAATATACAGTATTCAAATACCTACTCAGCACATTATACATAGTGAACACTGAAAACGTTGCAAATAACCAGCACCAAAGAAATGATAATCATCGTTAATACCAACCCCTACGAAATCAGCTCAAATCAGATATTCTAACTCTTGGCTACGCCGTCTGATATTGTTTACTTGGTATTTATGTGTATCAATTAGTCATGAACAACTTGGAATTCAGTACACTTACTTATAGATCCAAGTTCTTATTTCCTATTAGTACGAGAAGACCAGATTTACAAAAATAGCAGCACAGCAGAATACAACATACAAATGGGATGTAGTAAAAGTGCATGTGGAAAAATAACAGAATTTGATATCTGAAAAAACATAAAGAGTGAACATACTGGTGCCGACGTGATTGATTCTGAGTCATGTCAGTCAGAGTCTCCATTCAGTGATCACGCTTATAACGTCGACACAAACCATGTAGTTTGGATTTATCAATATGGCTTAGACAAATAGTCAGTGACCTCTTAGACTGATGCCATGTGTATCCGTCAGAAGTAAAGTATTTAAGTGGAAGAAACTATTCTTTTTTGTTATCAACTCATATTGCTCAATACAAACCATTCATTCTTGATTGTTATATAAAAATGTTCATCTGGTTATTTATTGAAAACAGAGTGATAACAAATAAACTAGTTTCTTTTATCTTGTATTAATGAAGAATGTTTGTATCTCGATGATCATTTAGAAGATTACATTACGTCATCGGAGCTAGAAACACTGTAGTTAATACAGTAGTCAAATGAATATCGTTTCAAAAATCAAAAATCTTAAAAGAAATCCTGTTAGGCCAGACGAATTTAGTCGGGTCACATATTTCTGTAAAGCAAGACAGATTACATATTGTCTGAAGGTTATAATGTAGGTGGAATATACAAGCTTCAGTATGTTATAATGAGTAAATGAACTGTTCGTCTGCCAGAAGCCACGGCATATATATATATATATATATATATATATACATGCTCATGAGATATGCACGACCCAATTCGGCTTGGATTGGCCACTGAGTAGAAACTAATATCACATTTCTCTGTCTCTATTCAGTAATCATAATTTGTTAATCAAGTTGTAATATTAGATGACTGGTCTAGGTAATTGGATATTGTGTTGATTGTATTATGATGTTAAATGGCAGAAAGTAGTCTATAAGAGACCACACTTGATTAGAGCTTCATTCTTACTGGAACTAGTCATCATGATACACCTACGATATTACTAAAACAGTTGATTCATACGTAGATTCGAACTAGCGGTACTCAATACCATAGTTTTCTATCGTCAACACTGAGCCACTCTGTCCGTGACAGATTCTCTCTGGAAATGAGATGATAACAAGGGAAAACATTTTACTTTGAAGTTCAAGCAATAATATCAACGTAACAAATACTTATAACCTTGGAAGTCTAACATTCTATCGACTGATCGATGAAATATCTAGTCACTAATAGACATTCAATTTGTCAATGCTTCTGAACAAAGATTTCTAAGCGAAAATGTTTAGAGAGCGTTAGACAGCTGTTTCATCCTAGTATGGAACTCCTCATCAGTGCGCACCCTGAGGGGTCCCATACATTAACAGTTCGATTATCGATACTATAAATAGACTACATATTTCACCAAGTATCTTAGATTCTATTGCATAACCAAAATATTGTATGCATATGTACAATTATCTTCAATACTAGACATAGTAAAAGTTGACATTTAGTACACAATATGGCGTCACTCAATATCAGAAATTGGTTGAAGTGAGAATTCTACCATCGGATTCTGGCCTAGTAGTGTGGAGGGTTAGACGTTAGCCAATCTGAAGCTCTTGGGGGCGGCGGAATCTAAGGTTTCGCACTGCTGAAGACTCATATCCCAGGACAAAACAGCTGTCCAATGTCCCCTAGTTTTCATTGATGCCCTATTAATATCAATCTATAACGAATTCAGTCAACTATAAGTACCAGTCTCCACAAACCATCTCAGTTCAGAAATGTTTAGCTCAGATATTTTGGAAGCAACAATAAAGTTAAAATTCAGTCTTGTAACTCTGATGTATCACTCAAACTATTTGAAGCACAATATTTCGATTATTAAAAAAATTGATTTGAATGCATTAATCAAGATTGTAATTAGACCAGAGAAAACTGAGGATCTATTACATTTTGGTACAGAGTTACTCAGGGATTCGCTAATGTGACCATGAAGTTGAAAATGTGGAAAACATATTTATCATGTGGTACTTAGGTCCTCAATTAGACACCAGAAATCAGTATAACTGCCTACTAATTATGGATCTAATACTACGACAATGTCAGTTACTCCCTGACATTCAACAATTGTTATTTAGTTATGTAAACCTCAGTGGAGGTGGATTGCAATTAGCAGTATAATCAAGAATACACGTCTCATGCTATTTGTGGCTTACCAGTTAAATGTGTGTGTGTGTATTTAATAAGCTAGTGGTTATATGTACCCAAAATATTCGAAGATAACTAAGTGATATTTGAAATAGGTTCAAATCTCGTTATGAAATAGCATCACCATTAAAATACTGATAGATCAATCCAGTGAGTTCAGAATAGGATGAGACCCATGCCATGTATTCTATTGTCAACTACAGTCTAACTTTATTATTGTGTATCAAACATGAAGAGATTAACCAATAGTAGTCAATAGCAACAACAATAAGAAAGTACCAATATGCTTACAAGCAGTAGTAATAATAATAATAATAATTACAATTAGGGGGTATGTGGAGATAGTTAACTATCAATTTTGATATCACGAATTGATCTGAATCAGACAACCATTGATCACCTGGAAGCACTGGACAGCTGTTTCGTCCTAGTATGAGACTCCTTAGCAGTGCACATTCACGACCCCATCTAAAATTGACCGCAGGACCCTCTGGCTCCGCGGTAAACGCTTTACCATTAGACCACTGAGTCGGCTCCTAACGGTTGACATTTCCAATTCTGTCAATTTGCGATACATTGCGCGACCTCATTTATGCCATAGATGAGTTACTGCCTCACACTCGACACGGTTGAACCTCATCGGTCACGTCTTCACACTTGAACCTCAGGAATTACCTCAAGGAGCTAGTCACTAGTGAGCATATATAAGTCGACTGAATTGGAAATATTAACCGTTAGGAGCCGACTCAGTGGTCTAATGGTTAAGTGTTCTTCGCGGAGCCAGAGGATCCTGGGTCTGACCCTTGATGAAGTCATAAATGCTTACTGCTGAGCATTCCCATACTAGGACAAAACAGCTGTCCAATGTCCCCTAGTTTTCATTGATGCCCTATTAATATCAATCTATAACGAATTCAGTCAACTATAAGTACCAGTCTCCACAAACCATCTCAGTTCAGAAATGTTTAGCTCAGATATTTTGGAAGCAACAATAAAGTTAAAATTCAGTCTTGTAACTCTGATGTATCACTCAAACTATTTGAAGCACAATATTTCGATTATTAAAAAAATTGATTTGAATGCATTAATCAAGATTGTAATTAGACCAGAGAAAACTGAGGATCTATTACATTTTGGTACAGAGTTACTCAGGGATTCGCTAATGTGACCATGAAGTTGAAAATGTGGAAAACATATTTATCATGTGGTACTTAGGTCCTCAATTAGACACCAGAAATCAGTATAACTGCCTACTAATTATGGATCTAATACTACGACAATGTCAGTTACTCCCTGACATTCAACAATTGTTATTTAGTTATGTAAACCTCAGTGGAGGTGGATTGCAATTAGCAGTATAATCAAGAATACACGTCTCATGCTATTTGTGGCTTACCAGTTAAATGTGTGTGTGTGTATTTAATAAGCTAGTGGTTATATGTACCCAAAATATTCGAAGATAACTAAGTGATATTTGAAATAGGTTCAAATCTCGTTATGAAATAGCATCACCATTAAAATACTGATAGATCAATCCAGTGAGTTCAGAATAGGATGAGACCCATGCCATGTATTCTATTGTCAACTACAGTCTAACTTTATTATTGTGTATCAAACATGAAGAGATTAACCAATAGTAGTCAATAGCAACAACAATAAGAAAGTACCAATATGCTTACAAGCAGTAGTAATAATAATAATAATAATTACAATTAGGGGGTATGTGGAGATAGTTAACTATCAATTTTGATATCACGAATTGATCTGAATCAGACAACCATTGATCACCTGGAAGCACTGGACAGCTGTTTCGTCCTAGTATGAGACTCCTTAGCAGTGCACATTCACGACCCCATCTAAAATTGACCGCAGGACCCTCTGGCTCCGCGGTAAACGCTTTACCATTAGACCACTGAGTCGGCTCCTAACGGTTGACATTTCCAATTCTGTCAATTTGCGATACATTGCGCGACCTCATTTATGCCATAGATGAGTTACTGCCTCACACTCGACACGGTTGAACCTCATCGGTCACGTCTTCACACTTGAACCTCAGGAATTACCTCAAGGAGCTAGTCACTAGTGAGCATATATAAGTCGACTGAATTGGAAATATTAACCGTTAGGAGCCGACTCAGTGGTCTAATGGTTAAGTGTTCTTCGCGGAGCCAGAGGATCCTGGGTCTGACCCTTGATGAAGTCATAAATGCTTACTGCTGAGCATTCCCATACTAGGACAAAACAGCTGTCCAGTGCTTCTAGATGATCAATGGTTATCTTATTCAGATGAATTCGTGATATCAAAAGTGACAATAGTAATAATAATAATAAAAGGAGAATTACACTATAATAAGATGATTATAAAGATTTGCATTAAAATTGAATCATTACAACTTACCAAGTATACTTTTACGAACTTTACGACTTCTTTTCTTGAAACCTGATCTTTGTGAATACATATCTTTATTAGTAGTAATAAATGGTTTAAAATCTTTCGGTGTTGTTTGATAGATTAATTCATGATTATGTGTAGATAAATTTCTTGGTACTTTTGGTAATTCCTTTATTGTTGTTGTTGTCGTTGCTGATGATGTTGACGATGTTGATGTTGTTGTATCGTTGACTTCATTTCGTGTTAATGATCGAAATATTTGACCTAAACTCATTGAATAGAATTATCTTATGTATTCTATTGTCTATTGGAAAAAATATTTTTTAGTAAAATTTTTTTCCATCAATAATTAAGGAGGGGGGTGTGGTGAATAGTGTATTAAGTTGACGTGGGTAGTCAGTTGGGGGAGGGGTTCGAGAATATGGGGTGGGCAAATCAAAATGTTATATGGTATATCCTAGAGATTATTTTTTTTTCTTCAAATATTAATTATTTTATTGATTAATAATATAAGTAAATGTTAACCACCAACTACTAATCTATGATTAAAGATAAATCAAATTTATAATAAACCACCTACTTAGTGATTTTTTCAAAAAATATTAAGGTTATATGACCTTGATTGTATCCATAGTGTTATTGGATAGTGATTAACAAATTGAATTCAGTTTACTTTAGTTACACACTTAAAAATCACATGAGTAAAAACAATGTTTGTCTGTGTATTCTCTATTGATCTATTTAGATGTGTATATCATTAAATTGATAAGAGAAGTGTTGTCGAGAAGAGAATGTTAATTAGATGGTGTAGGTGATAGTAGAAATTGCAGATGATGAGAAGAAATAACGAATGAAGTTTAACTACATCGAATGAATGACAATGAATAATGTTGTGCAAATGTATCACGTGGTGAATGAAGTTAAAATTATGAAACATTTAAGGTTAGCTTAATCAATCAATTAATGCCTGTTACTCCAGGTGGAGTCAATCAGCATACTCCAACCAACTACAACTGTCCTGGAAATTATTTTACACCTCTTCTACCTCTTCATTATATTCATGTCTGTTTCTAATTCCCAAAACAATGTGTTCGCTGGTATTTCAATTTTCCTTCAACTATCAGGATTACAGGTTACTGATTGTTTTGTGACACAGTTTGATGATTTCATTCATGTGTCCTATCCACCTCCAGCATCTTTTCCTAATATCATGCTCAATTGGATTTCAGTTGTTTTCTTCTCTGCCACGAAAGCTTGTTGTTGTTGTTGATGGTGTCTAGTCAACGGATCCGAAGTATCTAACACATGTAAATATATGTACGGTTTGATGTATGTGTTACGTAGTTCACCAAACAAGTTTCAGACTCATACAATGAAACTAACTGTGTTGACATTTGCATTGAAAATGCTCACTTTGGTGTTGGATGATAATTAGTTTGAGTTGCAGATGTTCTTCTTCAGATGTAGAAATGCTACCCTTGCCTTTCGAATCCACGCCTTCAAATCTGCATCAGACTCTCCTTGTTTATCGATGATGCTGCCCGAGTATTTAAAGCTTACTACATATTCTAGAATTTCTTCGTTAATTGTAATTGGGTTAATGTTCGTTGTTTGTCGATTACTTTACTAATGAAGCGTACAATGAACACTTAAAGTGGAAATATGATCATAGAGTGGTTTTACCATCTAACTTCACTTAAACTTCCTTATCCGTCTGATATCATCTTTGGATAACAGTAAAAGCTAATTATTAGGCTAGATAAACTACTAGCTTATTTTCATCATTAACAGCTTCAAAAATCATGAAATGTAACAAAGATACATTACGATTATACAATATACACTATTTAAAATGTGTCACAACATTTTGTGAATAGGTAAGGCTTCTTTGATTCTTCGTAAAGCCCAGTCATATTTCATCTTAAACATAAAGAATTATTCCTAGTCCTATTTATGTATGTATGTATAATCAACATAGAACCTGGCACATGTGTGCATCCGTTCAAGTTGACATACCACCATGGCACCACAAGATTAACACCACCACCATTAGTAGAAATCACTTCTATAAAATAAAATAATAATAGTAACGAGGAATGTCCTATTTATCAGTCAATCAACCAGCACTATCCATTATTACTCTAACATGTGTTAGTTAAGTGTTAGTAAATATACACACACAGTGTAAATACTCATGAAGGGTTTATTTCATTGTATGTTGGTTTATATTTTGTAATGTAATTTACAGTCCTCAGGAAGGTTTTCTAGTGGAAAGACGCATAATGCATACTTTGATGATTATTTTAATACAATACGATATTTTATTTACTCATAAATTATTCCACCATGAACATAATTTGGCTATTTATGACCAGAAATCAGTGATTATGCTTACCATTCAATTAACGTTTGCAGGCTTTGCAACAATTTCGAAGTAGACGTAATTACATGTGACTATATGTTGGACTAGATCATGAAGACTGAATCATCTCAAGACAATCTCCTAATACAGTGGATAATATGAATGCAATTAGATAACTTGGACTGTGCAAATGATCAACCTACCTATTCTGTCCCACACACATCACCAAATGCAGATGAAGATGGATCAGATACTATCAAAACAACAACAAGAAGCCTTCGTGGCAGAGAAGAAAACAACTGAAATCCAATTGAGCACGATATTAGGAAAAGATGCTGGAGGTGGATAGGACACATATGGATGAAATCATCAAACTGTGTCACAAAACAATCAGCAACCCGTAATCCTGATAGTTGAAGGAAAATTGAAATACCAGCGAACACATTGTTTTGGGAATTAGAAACAGACATGAATATAATGAAGAGGTAGAAGAGGTGTAAAATAATTTCCAGGACAGTTGTAGTTGGTTGGAGTATGCTGATTGACTCCACCTGGAGTAACAGGCATTAATTGATTGGTTTATTAGTAAAAGTTTTGAAATTTTAACAGAAATTCCTTCAAATTTTCTTTTTTTTCTCTCTTCTAATGAATGAAGTCCGAACAGTTATTAATTAAACCAATTCCATTGGTACATAGTTACGGTAATCAGTCAATAAATAAACCAATCAAATAACAGTCAGTCAACTTGTCAATCAGCAATCAATTAATCAATAAATTAGTTAATGGATTATTTATAGTTTTGAATCGAATTTAATATACAATCTCATTTGTATATATTTTACAATCAACAATTATTGATTATATATTATTTAAAATAATTTGATTCATTTGAATATGTCACAGATTGATGTTGGCAGGATACCATTGAAAATCAGGAAGCAATGAATAGCTGCTTTGTTCCGGTGTAGAACTCCTTAGTAGTGCATATTCTATATTCCGCAACAAGGGGGTTCATGTTGGCAAACACCTAACACTCTACATCACTGGGTTGGGACGTAATGGTAGAATTTCTCCTTCCATCATTTTGTGATATATATTACGATGATCATCCATTGTCACTGGTGACAACTATCTCACTCACAACAAGTCGGAACTCCACTAGTCAGGACCATCTGAATCCGAATTATTTTTGGTCTCATCGATTTGTCGATTTAATGTTGAATCAATTAATTAACCAATTCTTATAAAACTTTAGTTCAATATTAATTGACTGAATGCTAGTTAAATGACAGAATATAACTGTTTCTATGAGTTGTTGCGATGATCGAACGGTATCTAAGAGTAAGTTATCGGATTTACTTTGAATACATCATTCGAATACGCGTACATCATAGTGTTGATGTTCATAGTTGGACTCGAATTCATTTTATTTTCTTTACGTACCAGTGTGTTATTGTATAATCTGCTAAGCCTCAGCTCCTATACTTGTACAATCAGTATATATTTAGTTAATATGGGGTTTATATCTTCATGTTATTGATGTTGAATATAATAGAAGCACTGTGGAAAATGCGACTATATTTAAAGTGAATAAGTTGAATTAGACTTCCTGTGTGAACATCAACAATTGAATACAAGTATATTCATCTGATGATGAAAGAACGTATATGTGTTGTATTTCATTTATCGACCACATTTCAATGTTAAGTAAATCATTGATTTAATGTTAAATCAAGATGTTCAGTAATTGATCAAATGCAACCTTCAACAGAAATTATTAAGATGAACTTGTATATTCCCGTTGATTTGTTATAGACTGTAGCTTGTCAGTCTCTGTGACTATCTGGACTCAGTAGTTTAGTGGTGAACGCGGTGGAGTTCGACACAAAACAGACTGAGTTTGAATCCCACTGTGGACATTAAGATTGCGATGCAATTACATCCAGCCGATGTGTCCCAAATAGGACGAAACGCTCGTCCTGGATTCCACTTGCCAGTCACAATCTAACTTAAATAATACTTCAACAGAAACAATGGAAAAATACAAACCTTGTACTTAATCATATTAGTAATTAATGAAAAAATTGTAGTAGATTGGATACTTCACCAAGTGGGTACTATTGAAAATCAGAGAGTACTAGGCAGTTATTTCATTGTAGTAAAAGACTAGTCATTAGTTTGAACTCTCGATTTTACCAGAATATCCCAGAAATTCTAGTGAGAAATCATGACTAGTGCAGTTCACACTTGTTAGCTTGTTAGACATTTATTCTAAATGACAACGGATGATCATATCAATGTAACAAAAACTAATAAATGTGTTAATTCTACCATTGAATTTCACACCCCTCCCCTTAAGGCCTTGAATATGATTCCTCTGGCAGAATCAAGTGTGTTTACTGCTAAAGAATGCTATACTAGGAAACAAACAAATGTCCATTACTCTCTGATTTTCAATGGTACCCTATCAACATCAATCTATGACAAATTCAATCAACTAAACGTTATATCATTTTTCATGAGGTTGATTATTATTGATTGATAATGTTGGGGATGTCAGATCCACAGAATTCTCTTTGCAAACCTGTTATTTTTGTCACTTATTTGTGTAAATTTAAATTTCTCGTTTTCGAGCCAAAACCTTCCTTTTTCCCCTTCAGTTAGTGTTTTCCACTTAGTGAGACGCTTATTCTTATTAGTTCGTTGTTTATTTTAGTACACTATTTGTGATATTCCGCGGACGCTTTCTTTTTTTGTATATATACGCATGAGATGTGTGATTGTCATTCCGTTTGCCAGGCTGCTTGTAGAATTAAACGCTTCTTGCTGACTTTGGATTTCTTCCTCTTGTTAACTGAGCTGGGGGCGTTGTGAAATAGCTTAGCTTACCTGTCGTTATGTCGCTGGTCATATGTTTGCTAGCAGGTATTGAGGTGTTTCCCTTTATTAGAGAAAACCTAGTAGATAATAAATGAGTTAAGTAGTCAGTTTTAATAATTTTTTTTATTTAAAGAAAGTAAATTTAAGAATTGATTTTATTTTTATTGATTATGTACTTTTTATTAAAAAAAAATCATTTACATTTGTGTAAATTATTTAATTTTGTATCTAGGCATGTGAAAGTACACGCTAATGGACATCTACATACACACACTCACACGCATACACTATTTGTCATGATTTCATAATGAAGATAACAAAACTAGTTACTAAGATCAATGCATCAAGTAATTTATAGAGGCTCTCAAACAATCAGTTATCTATAAAGTACACATTTATAGAATAATTAAAGTTGCCAATAAAATTTTGATAATGATGATGACTTGGATGATGATGATGACTTGGATGATGATGGTGATGATGAGAATGAGTGAAATGTAATTGTGACAATGTCAAGAATTATTTTTTGTTATGTCATCATTAGACTCTAATCATGAAGTTATATATTTAAGTTGGATTGTAACCGGCAAGCGGAATCCAGGACGCGCATTTCGTCTTATTTGGAACTCATCGGCTAGATGTACCTGCATCTGAATGTTGATGTTCACACTAGGATTGGAACTCAGTCCGCTTCGTGCCAAACGCCACCGCGTTCACCACTAGGCTACTGTGTCCAGACAGTCACACTTGTGGAACGGGTATATATATGTAATTAGGATAAGTTTGTATCTTCCCGTTGATTTGTAATGGACTGAAACTGGATGAACATATGGCAACAGAGACTGACCAGTTTCAGTTCATTACAAATCAACGGGAAAATACAAACTTATCCTAATTACATCTAATCATCAAGGTTGTATCTAGTACAAATAATGACTTCATTGAATTGATGTGATATTTTAATTTAGCCAATTCTAATCTTAAATCATTCAAAGTAGGCAGTGTTTGAGTCTACATCATCCATTATAGAGAGTTAAAATGATCTGAAAAGAAAAATTCATATTTTACCTCGGTTAGCATGAATAGTGGATACTTTTACGGTGAGAATGTGAAGAAGATTTTGATGCGGAAAATTGGAACTCAAACAAGAATAACTAGATAGTCAACAAGTAACTGAACATTGAACATTATCCATAGGTAAATCATATAAAAATTTACTTTTATAAACTAAAATGGTTTATGTTGTCTAAGAGACAATCTACCTTCAATACATTTTGGACGTTATCATACTCAGTAAAATGAAGCTTTCACTTACAGATTGTGAACAATTAACAGTCAACATGAACAACTAGTTAACTACCGTAAAACAGCCTAATTCATTCAATCATTCTTAATGAAAGAAAAATTTATGAAAATCATCTCCTGTGTAAAGAGTCTACCACACCCCACCACAGAAACACACACCCCAGTAATTTTACTAAATTATGCCTATAGAATAATAATAATAATAACGTTATTCAGTATTATGTTTAGCACAATATGAATTCTCGGTATATACTGTCTCAACAAGTTACTTTGCTTCCATTTACACACACCAGTTCATATTGACAAAGGTAGTAATACTATCATCATTCTATTCGTGATGATAAAACGTTCCTGACAAAAAATTTGCAAACTTTTAAACGATATCAAATTGTCATCATACAGGTCATATAGTCAAGATTATTGAGCCACAGTTATGGCATATGTTTACACTAAGAACAAATTATAGGTAGTCTACTTTTCTAATAAGAGACGTACAGTTAAGACTAAGAATTTCAGGAATAAACATATAGTGGAACGGAAAACTGATATGTCTGGAAGAAGACATGTGATTGGTTAATTTTGTGTGTCAGGCATAAGGCATTGATCAGGTCTTATATGTATATATATCTTGTATATTATTGGTGTAACTAGCTGGCTTCTTGATAATCAGTGGGATCTTTGTGCCTGTTCAATAGATTAAGACAAGGCTGGGTGTTAGCTGTAGACAATAGCGCGGCGGATAATAGAATCAATAATATCGGTCATCCGTGCATCAGATATAACAAAAACCCAGAACTGAGTTGAGTGGAGGATCATAGTCAGCAGCCTATGCTCCACGAAAAAGTAACAGACAAATGAATAAATCATTCATAAATCTATTAAAACAATGACAAAACCTTACTTGATCATGCATTAAATCAATCATCAATTTCTTTTAACTATGATTTACTTAATTGATGTCACTGATGTTGATGTTGTATTGAAATGATTGCTAGCATTAATGTTGATTGCATGCGTCTATCAGTAGATTGTTCATTATACAATTGATTCAATAAGTTTATTAGGTGTATATATTTCTACTTGAAACTATACTGATGCTTAGCAGGATTATAGTCTTTACTTCAATTTCAATCATAATAAATATCAATTCATTGTTGAAGGTATCAATGATTTAACAATATCTGATGATGAAACTCATTGTAAATAACATTATGATGATGATGATGGTGTTGACGAGTAGTGTTGGTGAGTGTTCACATTATGCTTTTACAAAATATAAATTTAGCTTTTTTAACACTAAGCTTGATCATATGTAGACAGTGAAAGGATAAGACACTAATAAACAGAAGATATTAGCAAGTCATTTGTTTAATATGAACAAACGCTTCCATATATCCAATTCTAGACCAATCCAGTAATAAGAAATACATAATACACTAAAGACTGTACTGGAGGTGTTTCGTACAGAAAATAGGATAATAAGTTCATAGCAAAACTACAATAACTCCAATAAGAAAATAGACACAATAACCAATAATGAGTCTATGAAAAGTCTATAATTTAGGCAATACAATTACCATGGTTACTAAATGAGTGATAGATACAGCTTAGTAACAAAAATCCTGATAACATGGAAAATAAAAGTCATAAGTTATGATTCCCAATTCTTTATCTGGTTACAACAAAATGTAAAACTTGATATTCATTCAAGCATGAAATAATTACTATTGAAGAATCTTTAACAGAAATTCATGGTACTAAATATACAATACAAAGAATCAATTAAATGTACAAAGTTTGTCAACCGTTTACATGCAACGTGAACAACACTAGCAACTAATTGAATTGATTTTCTCTAAAGTAAAAGTCATCTAACTGAAATACATACTTCTATTTATAGATTACAGTACTAATTCAACAACAGTATACTTATTCCAAATCATTTAGTGGATTAATGTGATTTCGTAAACGTATTGAAACTACTTTATAGTAGTTATAAGTAGTATTATATCATGCTATTAAAAAGTGGTATTCGTTAGACGATATAAGGCAATCTTTTTTCATGGTGAACAGACACTGATGTTAGAAGAAGAAAGGTAGAGTAGGGAGGGAAAATGACTTTAAGTTGGGCAGGCAGAGTTTTGGCTTGTAAAGCTGGGTGATAGGGCTACAAATCCCAAAAAGATTAGTTCAAACTATTCAAACATTACAGAAAAAGTACAGTTTAAGTTGGATTGTAACTGGCAAACGGAATCCAGGACTTACATTTCGTCCCATTTGGGACTCGTCGGCTGGTGTTGATATGCATACCGAGACTCAAACTGACCAGTTTCAGTCCATGACAAATCAACGTAAATTTCCTAATACTTTCTCATTTGTTGAAAAAGTTCGTAATATCAAGTCAATTCTTATGTATATTGATCAAGCTCAATCCCAAATATAAAACAACTGTAAAATACAAACAGATTCATTGTTGTTAATGCTAAAACACGTCATTACTTTATTGAAGTTTCTATGTAGGTCACTTTATTTCGTATAGGAAGTAATTTGGAGAATTAATAGAATCTCCAGTGAGGCGATTCAGTATCATGTAAAGTTTTTCCAACACACAATTACAAATGCAGGGGAAGATAGATAGTATACTAGTAGCCTCCTCAGCAATAGGCCTTAACATACACAAAGGGAAGAGTAAGAACCTTAGACACAACACAACGACCCATAACCCATTTACACTTGACGGAGAAGTTCTGGAAGACGTGGAGATATTTACATATATGAGCTACATCACTGATAAAAAAGAAGTATCTGATGATTATGTGATGTGAATATGGTACTGAAAGCATAATGCAAATCTATGGACATCGAATTATCAATTATGTAGTAATTGATCACTATGTTGATTTTAGAAAATCATTATGTCGTATTCTGTAGCTGGTTGTAGTTTAACAACGTTGTTCAACAGTACAGTCAAATTTTCAATGACATGCAAATATATGTTCATTGTAAAATGATCGATCTGACTGACGTTTACGTTAGTATTTTATATCATAGACCTAAATGTTAATGTGTTGATGAGAATTGTCAGTTGGATAATCTGAAGCAACACAAACGATACTGGAACAGATTCTCTGTGTCTGAAGTGTACACTGTATATAACCGTTACGTTTGGCGTACAACCAGAATCGCTTGTAACGATTAAACCCACATGTGAGAATAAGAACAAATCAAAAAGTAGTGATGAATGGGAAAGAAGGTATATTTGATCATGAGCAGAGCGCTAACGGGAAAGCAGCATCTAGGCTGACTAACTAGGAGAGCTAGTTGCTTTTTATGTCACGTCGTGTCGTAATCTGGTAGTGATGTTTGGACCGAGTTACTTTAGCTAACCTTATCCGTGAAAACAAACAAGGTCTGCATCAATGACGGGAGCCTATGCAACTATTTGTTCAGGAAATTATTTACAGCTACATGTCTGATTCAGATGAATCATCAGTCAAATCCATAAACAACAGGATTATTATCGAGTGACATAAAGATGCAAATTTATTATCGTATGTAATTCAAAATGAAACGAAAGATCAGGTTAATCAGGTTGACGAAATTATTTGACGTTATAAAACAATGATTCATGCATTTCATGTCATCCATGTGAAGTATCTATTAAAGGGGACTTGTTCATATTACTTCACAGTTGTAATTTTCTTTAACTGTAAAGAGAATCCATTTTAATGTAATGGTATAAACAACCAGAGATAAAAATTATATTTAGTTGTTTGTATTAGTCAGAGATTGATGTTAGTTGGATATCATCAGAAACTAGGGTACATTGAACAGTCCTTTCCTCCTATCATAGGACTCTTCAGCATTCAGAACTCTCTGTTCCACCTAGGAATCAACTCAATATTAGGGTCTCACATCTGACGCTTAATCACCTGCACCACTGAACCGGCCGACGCTCAATTTTAGATATTCTACATTTTTCACTTTGTGAAATAGCGCCACGATTATCCACGTCCACTGGTGATAATTGCCTCACTCCTGACAAGTCCAAACTCTACCAGTCACGACTTCTCACTAGAGCTTCAGGAACCACCTGTCAAACAGACTGCAATCACCATAGTATAGGCCAACAGTTGATTACTTCATAGACTAATCCCATACTTTGTTTAGACTGAACCTTACTATCTTAATCATTGTGGCATGTCAAGGTAGGCGGTAACTGTGTATACGATATACGCTCTGAACTATTTAAACTGGTAAAAATTTCCAACATGATCGAATGGATTACCATATTTCATTAGTATTCGTACTCAAATAGTCCTAGGAAAAGCGAACAATATACCCACATTCCAGTATTGATGTTCATATCGGGTTTTAGACTCATTTTGTTTCATGTCAAACGCCACTGCACACATAACAAATCACCGAGAAGACAAAAACACTTTCAAATTATAAACAAACAAATATGTAGCACACAAATTAACCCCTTAACCTAATGTTATATTGGGTGATTTAAGTAGAACAATTATTTTTTGGAACTATCTTCTCGACGTCCAGTTCATTTATTTTTAGTAGATGTAAATCGATTATTTTACTTAGATTACTGTCATGATCCCCTCAACCTCACCTCCTACTAGATCCATCAACTGTTATCATATTTTCCATTTAGTAATATAATTAATTAACTATGTATCAATTCCATCAGTTCTTAGTCATTATCATCTTTCTGTTGTATAAATGTTATTCTTCTCATTGATTCTCTGTGTTATCAGATTTTATGTGTATGTAATCGAATGAATGAAATAATAATTTGATTGGTTGGTTGCTAGGTTCAGTTATCTTCTGTTCTTCTATCCGGTTTAGGGACTAGGAATCACAGAATATAGAACAAAGGCCTCATAGTCTGAGTTTTATGGTGTTGCTTTCAATCAAGGTTATAGTCTCCATATATCGTGATAGGTCGTTGTTCATGATTCAACTGATTAAGAAGCATGTTTATTACAAATATATTACTTCAAGTAGTGTTCTACAACTGGAAAATATCTGGAACTCAAACCAACTGTCACTAAATATTAAAGTCAAAATTTCCAATACAAATGTTAAGATAGTTCTGTTGTATGGAGCTGAAACTTGCATGGAGAACTACGAAAAGTATCCCTCAGAAGATACAAGTATTTATAAACAACTGTCTGTGTAAGATTCTTCGGATTTGTTGGCCAGATACCATCAACAACAACCTTCTATGGCAGAGAACTAATCAACTCCCAGACGAGGAAGAAATTAGGAAAAGACGCTGAAGGTGGATTGGGCACACATTGAGGAAACCATCAAATTGTGTCACAAGACAAGCACTAACTAGAAATCTTAAAGGCCAAAGAAACAGAGGAAGACCCAAGAACACATTGCGTTGGGAATTGGAGAAAGACATGAATAGAATGAAGAGCACATGGAAAGAGATGGAAAGTAAAGTCTAAGACAGAGTTGGTTGGAGAATGCTAGTAGGCGGCCTATGCTCCACATGGGGTAACAGGCATTGATTTATTGACCCGTGTAACTATCTGAACTCATTAGTCAAGTGGTAGATACACTGCTATTTAACACGTAACATCATTCAGTGTAAAGATTAACACCATGATAATGTGACACATACATTCTTGTTGACAACTACCAAATTATACAATCTCATCTTTTTCATTGACAATCCATTCACAATGTGTACACATAACAATAATAATTGAACAATCCAACACAATCATAATAATAACACTCTCATATCAATCAATAGTTCACATGAAAAACAACAAGAACAACAACGATTCTGATGATAAAATTACATTTTTTATTAAAATTTATCATACAAAAAACGATGACGTAATAGAAGTAAGACAATTTCATACAAGTTAAATGATTTCTGTATTTGTAATGCATAAAATAGGCATTGAATTCATTCAGTTGAATTATATAATGATGCTGATGATGATTATACAACTAAATATTTCTTGTATTCTGATTGGTTTGTTGTGATTGTTTTTGCAATTAATTTAAGTAGAAATAGTTTATGAATACAAAACATAGACTGTTATTAATGTTGTTATTGGTATTGTTTAATCATCTTGAATGTAAGTAATAAATCAATTGAATAACAATAATAATAATTCATTATAGATCCCTTCAATGCATAAATATTTCAAAGAAACTAAAATAGTTCATTTCGGCTTTCTTCATCTATATGGTATCATTCTAATAAGTCGAATACACAATGAAATCATTACAACAAGACTCGAACTTATAACTAACTAGTTAAAATAATGTATATAATCATTTAAATCACAACACTTTACTATCTACGCATAAACAGATAAGCAAGAAAAGGAAGAAGAAAAACATCAACATAAGTAAACACATCAACTTATAATCCAAACAATACAGTAGTTCATTGTATGTTTAACTTGAATTTCATTCATTACCCATTTTTCTCTCACTCTCTTTCTCTTACTTCTTCACTATCTTAACCATATGAATTATTAAACATTAAAGTAAGAATTAACAGAATATTTGAATTAAAAAAAAAATTACAAAACTTAATTTAAGTTTCTTTTTTTGGCTTCATTTCAGGTTTCTTTTTTTTGTATTATCATACTACTGAATTACAAGATAACAACTTTATATAAATAGAAAAAGAAAATTGTACAAGAATAAAAATAAAAAGAAGAAAAACAAAAAGAAAACAAACAAACAAATATCTACATCTTAAAAGGGTAAAGAGAATTGACTTGAATGAAGTTGTAATTAAAGGCATAGAATAGATACTAAAAATAGAAATTAATAAAAATGGAATCAAATTGATTAGTAAACATTATTATATTGAAAGTGTACATTTATTGCACAGAAACACAATTTATAGAAGAACGTTTATAAGGGAAATGTATATTAGAAAGAATTTTGATTGATTGAATCATCTGTTGAAATAGGCGGTAATACAGCAACAAGATAACGTCCAATATTAATTGGATCTTCGCATTGATTTGATTCATTATTATTATTATTATTATTATTGTTCTGTCGAATATCTATTACTGTACTTTGACGTTGAACATTACCTGATGGACAAGCACCAGCTGCTGTAACAACAAATTTATGCTTTAAAAGATTTTCTAATGATGGACGATTACTAGCTGGACGTCGAAGACATGATTCAACTAAATCGACAAAATCATCAGAAAAACAAAAACGAGGCAAATGTGGCGGTGGTTGATCAACAATATATGATAAAAGTTCAAAGATAGCCATTGGACCAGAACTTGGACTATTAACAGCTATAGTTAACAAAAATTAATAGAAAGAAAAAAAACAAATGAATAATATTATTGTAGGCATTCATGTAAACATAATCAACAAAAGAAGTGGAATATGTGTGCATCAGTCCAACTTGTCATACCTCAAAAGTACGGTAAAATTAACACCAAATCACTAGAAATTACTTCAATGATAATAATAACTAACAATATGAACAGTGAACACATACAATATGGTTCAAGGAAAAAAGATCTGTGCATGGAAAGAGAGCTGTGAAATAATTTGAAGCTCACAATTTAGAGGAGAACAAACAGTGGATACACCTCCGTCACTGTGACCAATTCTAAGGAATGTCAAACAAGGTAATCAATCACTGGTTACAGCATTCACGAGATCTCCAATAAGGTAGTCTACATCTACCGATATGACTCAAACTGGCACTTAGTAAATTCGTGGACTGATGCCATGTTCTGCGTTGGCCACCCCTAACTCTCTTCTATCCTGCCAACATAACACTCATCATCACAAGTACAGGTAGGCGCTGCATAGGCATAATCAACACATGTCCTAACCATATCAGTCGATGAAGATTAACAGCCTCATCGACCGACTTATCACCTTTCCATAATGTCCAGAGTCTAACCTCGTTATGGCTTACACGGTAATCCAGGACAACGCTACACAAGATACTTCTTCCTATGAACTAAGAGCTTTCTGAAATATACTTTGTTTACCTAACGTAGCTGTATTGGTAGGTACATGTAAATTCGGCAGTAACATAAAAGATGATCAAGTTATTGAAAACGATCAATAGTTTGTTTTAAACAATATCAACACATGAAGTTGTACGTGTTATAGTAAAAAACACCAGATCTGCCTACTTCAGTTTCTAGTGACAGTATCACCATCCCACTCAAAGTATATAACTTACAGCTAACCGTATGTAGCCTTTCATAATAAACACGTTACATGAAGCAGTGTTTTTTTGCAGTTGAGTAGTGGGCTCTAACCTTTCTCAGTTTCAGTTGTGAGCAACAGAGCAGTCACATGAGCCCTTAAATAAAATAAACCAAATTAGCAATATTAATCCAAGGATATAGTCCAACAATAGGGAATGAAGAAACAATAAGAAGAATAGGGAACAATAAGGCAATTTAAGATGCTTGTGAAGAGGAAGTGTGAATAAACTTGTGTTGAAGCAACTGATTCTCAACAATGTTACCCACTGTTTCAGAAAATTTTGCGCTTAAAAACACAGATTACACTAAAATTCAACGATGTTATGATCTGCCTACTTCCAGCCTACTTCAACATCAACAAAAAATACGTCTTGGTAAGTGATGGTATGATATAAGATACACATATCCTAGACAATACAGTTGATGACGTTTAACAACATTATTTCCCAGTACTAATGACTACTCTGAGTTTATCCTCAATATGGTTCATTTGGTCCTAACGTATACAAGGAATAGTTCGTAGACATCTGTGATCAATTAATAATAGCATACGAATACCTTTCACTTTAATAGCTCCTATCTCTCAGCGATAATATAAAAGAGCGGATTGTTGGGCAACAAACTCGCCAATTCGGTGATATATCGACGTTCCACCCACACCACAGATAAAAAAATCTAGAAAAATCAAAGTAGGCTTTTTGAATTTGCAGAGAGACTTTGTCAAAAAAGAACTCGTCACAACCAAAACAGATAAGTAGGGCATAATATGTAAGTATATTTCTTACCAGGTAGTGGTTTCCCATATTTAGCTGCTTCTAAATGTTGTTCTAAATTGATCTCTCTGGATGGGCTGAATGCACTTAAATACACTTTTTCATCTTCTATAGCTGGTATTGGATATCGACCAGTTGCAAGTTCAACCAACGATAAACCTAAACTCCATACATCACTTAGTGTATTATATTGTTCACCGGTTAAACGCTCCGGTGCCATATAACTTCGTGTACCAACAAATGAATTAGCCAAAGAATCAATTAACTGACCACTAA
The DNA here is from genome assembly GCA_034768735.1 of Schistosoma mekongi. Taxonomy (NCBI): domain Eukaryota; kingdom Metazoa; phylum Platyhelminthes; class Trematoda; order Strigeidida; family Schistosomatidae; genus Schistosoma; species Schistosoma mekongi. The sequence goes on from CM068305.1 coordinate 86,695,758, forward strand.
CGCCGAAATCGCATAATTTTACATCACCCGTACGATTGACAAGAATGTTGGATGGTTTAACATCTCTGGGGAGGAGAAAAAACACGATAATTAACAAAATTTAAAGGTACTTAAAAATATGACTACTTAAAAAGTATTAAGTAGTAAAAATTGATTATAATTCTTTCTATTATAGTTATTGTTACTATTTGACGAATTTTGATTATCTGTCACTCCATTTTTGGAATCGCTAACTTATTCGGCTACATTTTAAGTAGGATTCAGCCTTTGTTTACAAACACTTGATCTAATCGTATTTTGCTACCACCTCATCTATGTCACCCATATACAGAGGTAACTATGTATTTGAGGTATGCGTTAAACCAAATCGACTTATTACAGTCGGATATGAAAGAAATCGAAATAGATGTTACCCGCAGGCAATTCGCTCTTGACAAGTTACCAGACAAACTTAAGGTCAAGTTCATGAATTACGTTGCATAAGTTACTAAACGTAAAGAAGAGAAAAAGCGTAAAAAAATACTCAGCAGCTTGAAAAACCAACCGATCGACAGTAAATTTCCATTAGGACCTAAAAGGTATGTCTATAATTTTTCTACAATTGAACTAAGTAAAGAACAACTTGAAGTCAAGTCTAAAATTCTGTGACACACGTAACTACGTAAATCATGTAGACACCGATGTTCAATTTGAAAATTTGTACAGCCAGACAGTGAGTCTAGTTTTAACTTCTGAAGAAGAAATGGAACACTTCAAGTCTAACCTAGTTGACTGCTATTTATCAATACAAGAATTCTAAATTCAACTATAGCAGCATTCTAACGAAGAAACAGAGGAATGTCATTAATGAACTTATTAATAACGAAAACTTGATTATTACTAAACTTGATAAAGGGAATGGAGTAGTCTTACTCAATAAATAAGATTATATAGGAAAAATGAATGATATTCTAGAAGATAATTTAAAACTCCACAAACTGTGTAACCAAAAAGATCTCACTAGCAAAATAGAGGAGGACATCACAAAATTTCTAAAAAGGCTGAAGGATCAATAACTAATTCCATCAAACTTATACGAAGCTATTAAATCATTAGGAACACAAACACCGAGACTTTACGGTTTACCAAAGGTACATAAACCGGGCGTTCTAGTCAGGTCAATCGTAGATATGCAAAATTTACCTTGTCACAGCGTAACGAAATGGCTGGTACACCTACTGAAACCTCTTTGCAAACAGATAGTTAAACACAATGTCAAAAATGTATTTCAATTTGTAGACATGGTCAAGGAAGTGAACACTAAAGAGCGATGTATGCTTCTCTGGATGTCACATCATTATTTACGAATGTCCCACTCATTGAGACGATTAACTATATCGGCGACCAAGTCATAGAAACCGGAATAGACGTCACCATCCTAGTAGACACGTTTAAAGAAATATTACTGAAGTGTACAATGAATGTACATTTCATGTTTAATAATGACATATATAGACAAGTGGATGGAGTAGCAATGGAATCTCCAGCCGATATTTCCCTGGCCTAACTAGAAAACAGTCCACTCACACAACTCATTGGTAAATTACCATTCTACTGCCAATAAATGGATGATACATTCCTTCTTTGCAAAAAGAATATTAATCGGTCTGATATTCTCAGGCAATTTAATGAGGTTCACCTTTTGGTTCATGCTTTTTGGATGTTAGTCACTGACATATACCATCAACTTCACAGATTCTTTCATTGACATCAAACATTTTAATGTCAATGACTTAGATGAATTGAGAAGTTTTCTGGAAACTACTAAATGCAAGTACCACTATCAATTAGTACATTCTAAGTAAGTAAATTGGAAAAAGATACATCCTCTTGTTGTTAAAATCATAATTGTGATTTTCTAAAATTCTACACATTACAAAGGCAATGTAACAAATAACAAGACTTTTATGTCTTAGCAATAAAATAACATTAATGTTTTCTAATTTACATTTAGTAGTTATAAAAAGCAACACATGAAAATGGAACTTCATGTTCACATGAAATCAAAACAAGACAATAAACTGACATTCATAATCGGAAGAAAAATACTGCCTAACCTACAAATTAGAAGTGATTTCATTCATTTCAGTTAAACCACATGACTTACAACCTAATATTGTGTTAACGTTTTAACCGGTGAAAGTCATACTGGAAGTATATATTAAAATTATACTTAAACATGTATACCTATATCCAGTTGTGCGTTAGGTGTAAGTAAAACGTTGAGGAGCAGTATGATTACAAGCAGCAAACCTAAGGTCCAAGGGTGAAGTCGTACAGTTGACTACACAGAGGTGTAACAGTAGTAAGCTGCTTCTCTATGGGCAACCATAACAGCGATGATGCCCTCCCACAAAAGAGAGTAGAGTTAGAAAAGGCTACCTCTAAAAATGCACACTTAATCTAACTCCATGGATTCCCGTCTCTAGCATTAAGGCTTCAAACAGTTGTCCTTTGGGTACTGAGGTCACAGTCTCGAATCATCAAGACCTCCTTTAATTCACTTTCCTCAGAAAGAATCCATTCACGGTGAGGGCGACCGAGAAGTGATAACCGTCTTCAAACCTCTAACAGCATACGAGATCATCTTGTTCACGTTCAAACATGATCTTCTTGTATATATGCTACTTCTACTTCTCACCCCTTAACTTTTTTCCATCACCTTTATCTTGCGTACCACTAGTACTAGTTGTTTGAGTTCTCAAAATGTTATCTGTTTTCTGAAATCGAGCTCTAAACTTCATGTTGGAGCTTTTAATATGCAAATACTGTGTCAAATTAGCCAACAATGCTCGTTAACTAAAACCCTAGAATCGCCTACGATTAATGAATGTTGTCTTCGAAATACGCATATAAGATCCTGATATGGTCATTTACTTGACCTTACTTCGTCAATACTGAGAAACACTGCGATTTAAACTTCGTTCATCTGAAAACCGGACAGCAAGTTCACGTGACCTCCCTGGAGTAGGGATGGCACTAAGTTTACGGTTCTTAAGTGGATTCCTATCGACAGTCGATAATGCATTGTCCGCCTAACTGGTACAGTACAAACTCGTTGAGACAGGAATACACGCCGACGTCTTCACATCGTTTCTGCCTATGCAGCACGCAGATTACGTCATATATGGATTAAAAGACGAATTATCTATGCAGTTCTCTAGACTCCTACTGAGAACTAAGCACCATAGCAGGGGATTATTGCAACCTAGCCGTTTTGTGGCCAGGTATTGATTGGTGATTCCCCTCCCCCAACCCACCAGTCTACGGACACGAACTTTGGTGACCAAAATATGTACGACTTTGAGTACATCCAGGTATTCTCAGACTATAATCAGTCTACTCTGATCCTTAGCAAGCGAAATAAAGAACATTTGAATGATGAGCCAATAATACGGAACACATTTACTTAAGAATATTAATTTATACATCAAAAATGCGTACCTTAGAAGTACAAAAACCTCATAAAGGCTCTCTACTCGGTCACCACTGGTCGAGACAGAGCATATGGAGAATTGTCACGAGAAATTTCATCCTCAAGTGGGGTTCGTCAGGGTTGCCCCTTATCCCCTTTCTTATTTAATTTCATCATTGATGCACTGTTAGAAATCTCACTCACTTCTTTTAACTCATCAGGAATTACCCCCCTTCCAGGAGGCCCTCTCGTTGAATTAGCATACACAGACGATACAGTCCTATCTGGTGAAGACGCGGACAATATTCAGAGTCTCTTGAACACCTTGAGTAACAAATGCAAGCATATTTGGGATGCGCTTCTTCCCTCCCAAATGCAAAATGTTACTCCAGGACTGGCGTGCTTCTCCTCCTAAATTAGTTACAGGGAGTAAAGTAATTGAATGTCTTGACCGCTTCACTTATCTCGGAAGTCTCATCACCTCTGGTGGGTCGGTGTCTGACGAAATCTCAGCACAAATTCAGAAAGCCCAATTGGCATTTACCAATTTACGCCACTTATGGCGCAGGTGAAATATCTGTGTCACGACGAAAGGCCGGGTGTACTGCGCAGCAGTCCACGCCGTTTTAACATATGGCTGCGAAACGTGGGCCACGAAAACACAAGATATGGGTCGACTCCAGGTATTTCACCATAGGAATCTTTGTAGCATCGCTCGAATATCATGGAACAGTCAAATAAGTAATATTGAGGTTAGATAAAAGGTTCTTGGGAAATATGGTAAATCAGTAGAAGAGGTCATTAACCTTCACCGACTGAGATGGTTGGGACATGTATTGTGTATACCCGACCACCGCCTACCTCGTCGTGCGATGTTGGCTAGGGTTGAAGTAGGATGGAAGAAGAGTAGGGGTGGCCAAACCAAAACATAGCATCAATTCATGAAGTCTTTGACTACTGGTTTAAGCCATGTTGGTAGATACAGATTACCTTGTCGGGGTCCGCGTAATAATCGCAATGAATGGTTGGAGACCCTGCATGACGTGGTTCAGAATCGGTAACAGTGGCGCAAGCGTATTCACTCTTTAACCTTATCTAGGTCTTGAATTCTATTACTATTTTCTGCACACCTTTACTTTACTCTTCCCTTTTGTATTCTGTTATTACATTACCTCTGTAATCTCGTAGTGCTAATGTGGTATGGCAACTTGGACCTACGAGCGCATGTGCTTGGTTCTACGTTGCTGATGATGATGTATCAAACTAATTACAGTGATTATTAGTTAAGGGAAAATCATCGACTGTGAATAAACTTGACGAAGTTAACAGAAGTGATTACTTAACAAAATGAATACAAAATTACAACTGCATTAATTGATATCAATCAAATGCTATGGCAACTACTTTGGAGTATAATTCAAATTAGATTAATTTAAAGTAATAAAAATTTACAAATCAAGTTTACTAAAAACTAGCAAAAGTATATCGCTTAGTTTTCTGAATAACTGCATTCTTAGAGGAATTTGAAATCATCCCCCCCCCAAACAGGTATTTTTAATGCCTAAGTCGGTAGACTAAATCAAGCTAAAAACACTTAGGTAAATCGCTCAACATCCCAGCCCGACGAACAATTATGTGCAGACTACCAATTATTTTTAGCTAGTATAGACTTTAAGCATAAGGAGAAATATTGTTTAACCTGGCGACCTCCAATATTAACACAACGATGGACACGAATAGAGACGCCTGGTAGAGGAGTGCTGTTCACTGTGGGAAACTTGTTTAGATTCTGACTACTCCTGATGAGAGTACGCATTTTCACACACTTTACTGGACGCAAGAAGGCCATAATAGAAAAAACCACTTAGACATCAATTCGAGACTCTAAAGGTAAAGAATGAATTCAGATAAGGTTCATATAGACACTTGGCTGTTGATAGACGGTAGATTCATCTTGAAGAGGCTTGGAACGATTTTAAGGAAGTCGCAAATGCAGCAGCGATATCTGCATCCACCCTAAAGTCGAAGATAAGGAAAGACCGATGTATCTCTGAGACTTCTAGTAAACTGATAGAGGCTCGGAAATCCATTACGGTAGGCTCTGAGGATGATGAAGAGCGACAATAACTGGAACGTAGACTGAAATAGAATCTGTGCAAGAACTGTAAGCAGTGGTAGGTAACTAAAACGAAAGTGATGGAAGCAGTAGTGCGCCTTTTTAGAGCCATTCTAACCCAGTCCTCTAGCTGAAGGAAAATAGCATCAATGCTACGCTGATTAACTGAAGAAAATACCTCGCTACTGTCATACTTCCGTACAGTCGTCAGTACAACTCCACCCTCAGGTTTATATCAACTCGTTTCAGGCTCACCGTATTAAAACAGATTCGTCTGAGATGTCAAGATATGAAGGGAAAATTGTTCGAGCCAACATAGACCAATTGGTCCATCACGATAGGCAAGCCCAGTCAAGGTAATAGTCACTGTCGAGAGAATACAACCAGTGATGATCAAGGTTATGAGAAGCAAATTATTTGGCAACTTAGGAGGATTTTTAAAGGATGTACACTTCTATTTCCAGTAAAGATTTCATTTCAAACTGCAAATTATAATATGTTTATGTTCGTTCATCTGGCATGTCGGTCCGGGACCTGTTTGTTCATAGTATCAGTTTTGGATGACTTCAGACGTTTGACATGAAATCTGTAACAGAAATTACACCCAAACATGCTGTAAATAGACAGAGAAACAGGAAGAAATATTGCGTACAGCCTCAGACTTAAGCAAAGGATTTAAAATCCATAATACGTATTTCAAATACTTGCTTAATGAGTCATATTAGTCACAAGCTACTCTGAAAACATGATCACATAACGAATGACTAAAGTTGAATTGTGGCTGACATCTGGAATCCAGGACGCGAGTATTGTTCTGTCTGAGACGCATCTACATTCTAGTATTAATGCTCACAACAAGACATAAACTCAATTTGTTACTGTCAATCGCCACAAATAACAAATTTTCGATCAGTAGAGAATGAGCATATTTGAATGAAAGACTACAATACTGATTCCTTCATAATCATAATCGTAAAACAATTATGTTACAAACGTGAATACTTCACTACAGCATAAATCTACTCCGGGTGCAGATTTGCATAGATTTAAGTTATCATACTACAACAGTATATCGAGATATAATTAACGAGATTAATCGAAACAAATAAAATATCGGTACAGATGGGCACCAAAAATGTAAGTGTTATATAATTAGAAAGGTAATATTCCTAGGGAATGAAGAAGACAGGAACATGATAATCAAAAAGATACATTGTAGGCTATATAGTTTAGTTAAGTTACAGCTAAGAAAGATCTATTTCAGATGGGAAAGCTCAACTTACATTTGTGAAGGATTTAACAGAAACTGAAACAGAATAGCAGCTAGCTTCTACCTTGAGTCACATCTGACAACAGTTCAAGTAATTAAATTGCAACCGCTCTAGAAGATCAACTAGGGAGTTGTAATTAATTGACAAATGCTAATCCTATACAGCTTTCTTTCATACTGCGATGTCCGTTTCTTACTGACCACCCCTACTTTTTCCACACAGTCTCAGCGTCGGCGAATAATGTACAACACAGAAGCTTCCAAAATGGCATTCGTAAAATATACCCAAGTTACCAAAGTCAGTGTTTCAAGATAACGACTTCAGTATCACTAATATGATATTATCACTATATGTCATGAATCCTTCAGAGATGACTGTCGAACATAGAGCCTCTTAATAACTTGAATTCAGGGAGATCAAGTTTCATAAGGATAGAATAGAATTGCTCTCAGTGAGATGTTGCAAACCTGATCTTTTACAGTCAAATATATCGCAACGGCGCTGAAAATAACCAGGATCGATGTTAAGCCTCTCTGACTTTAATTATGCATAGATTAAGATCAAGCCATCTATCGAGTAATGCAACTACTTAGATACAACAGCTTTTCGACTACTAGCAGTTGATCACAAAAAGTAAGTGTAAACTTTTGTCAATCTTTCAACCTACTATGAAGACGAAAATATCTTCTGTTGAGGTGGGAAATAGGCACATATCAATACAGAAAATCAACAACAACAAAAATGCAAAAATATCACTTACCTATGTATAATATGTAATGCTTCACGTAAATACATTAGACCACGTATTACAGAATATAATATTTTAGCAACAATTGGTTCAGGTAAGCGACCAGCATGTAGTAGTACAATATCTAAACTACCACCATCCATATATTCCATACATAAACTAATGTCACCATCAGCAAAAAATGCACCATAATAACCAACAATATACGGAGAATTACAATCATGTAATACCTGAAAGAAACAATTTATGCATTTTGATAGAAAGAGAACAATGAATTCATGAATACATTGAATTGTTGATTAATGGATGTTACTGAAAATGTTGAATTTGAAATTTCATATCACGGATAGATTCTAGTTAGAAAACCATTGGAAATAAGAAAACAATGACCGATTGTTTCGTCCTAGTATGCGGCTCCTCACTAGTACGTTTTCATTACCCTAACGTATAACGAACCTGAGACTAACATAGTATACGGTTAAACTTTAGGACACTTAGCCAGGATACCACGTTTACTACTATCACTGGAACTTTGGAGTTATCTCATGAAATCAGTTATTAGTAGGCATATGAGTGGTATAAATGAATGTTGTGGAGATTAATGTACAATATATAAAAACGGTGCTTTCATACAAAAAGATCACATACTGAAAGCCTAACCAGATACAGATTCGTATCCTTTGTTGCAAATTACGTTGCATGTATGAAGTTTAATGGTAGATAACAATAAACACGTAACCAAATAGACTGAGATTCAAACTTACGATTTCGTGGATGAAAGTCAATCGCTTTACAACTACTGAGTCACCGTTATTGATAGGGAGAGAAGAGTTACACTGATTTTATACAGACGACATAAGTTTATATTAGTATAATGTAACTTAGTGACGACATATAAGTTAATATGTTCGAAGCCTAACTAACACTTTATTTAGGTTACTATGATACTAAGGGATTGATGGAATTCGAGTAAACTGAGTATGATTTGAATCCTCGACTGAATAACTGGTATTCTTTGTAACACTGAAAAAGTCACTGTTAGGAAGCATAAGAAATAGAACAATTTAAACTCTATGAAGAAGTTTGAATTTGGATGCTGTTGAGCTACGTATAATTCTCTTTTCTAATGGATGATTTGCTTTATGTAGTAGCACTTATGATAAACAGTGTTCCATAAAGTAGTACAGTCAACTTATTTAACAGTTAGATACATAGATTTATATTCAAGTTATCCAGCTTTAAGATACAGTATTTGGGTAAAGGCCATTAAAAGTATGGTGGTAGTTACTACTTACTGGTTACATACACAATGAAAGAGCCCTTCTTATTGAAGTAACTGAAGAGGAATATGGAATATAAAGTGGTCATCACTACCGAGAATCGTGACGGTAAGGTGGAAGAGACAACTGCGTATGGATGGTCGCATACGGTCAATTTTTGTGAGTAGTTCTTGATATGCTAGCTCCTTACTTGTATAAAACTTGCAACGGACAATGGAGATCCGTAAATTAAAGTGAAGTGTTCAAATGCTCGTTGACTAAAGAAACCGTACTACTATCATAGTAATCTATAGTCACACGGACGAATTCGCCATAGAATGTTAACTTTGTTACTTCTAGTTTACCGCCCTCTGGTTGACCTAGCAGGAATAGTAAGATCTACAGCTAACAGAACTCGATTAGATCAGAAGGATACGCAAGACCGGTCATCACTTTCAGATAACAGGTATAATATTTACGCAAACGTTATTGATACTATTAGTTTGCTTGGATGGAAATAAACAGAGATGTCCGAATTTGTGGTACACTGATTAGATGATAATATGTATGTATGTATGAACAACATAGAACCTGTTACATATGTGCATCAGTCCAACTTGTCATACCTCATAAGCACAGCAAGATTAATACCAAATCAGAAGAAATAGAAGCTACTTAAACGATAATAATAACGAAAACGATAAAAGAGTTGACATCTAGAATGTGGTTCAGGGAGAAAGAATTGGTGCGTGAAAGAAAGCTATGAAATAATTTTAAGCTCACGATTTAGAGGAAGACAAAGAGTGGATACACCTCCACCACTGTGACCGATTCTGAGGTTTCCAATCACTGGTTACGGCATTCGAGCAGACCCGAACTGGGTAGTCTGTATCTATCAATACGACTGAAGCTAGCATTCAGTAAATTTATGCACAACCTCATCGACTAACATATCACCTTTCCTAAATAGCCGGTGACTCCCATAATGCTAACTCGGTGATCCCAATCAACGCGAGCGATGTTTCAAAGATATCCATAGTCAATTATAAATAATCTACGAGTGTCGACTACTCTTAATCGTCACATATCACATCCATACAGTAAAACAGAACGGACTGCTGGGCATTATATTCTTCATTCCGTTGAAAGACGAATATCTTTCCCATTTCATAGGTGAGTAAGTTGAAAAAACAAGCTTTCGGAATTCCTACCGAGATTTCGTCACATACCAACCCCTCAAGGTTCATCAGACTTTCAAGATAAGTGAAGTGGTCGATGTGTGCTACTAATTCACTCATTGTTTTTAGCTCAGGTGTTGACGAAGACTAGTCCTGAAGTAACAGATTGTATTTAGAGAGGAGTGGGAAGAAACGCATTTTGAACATGCCTGCATTGTTGCTTATTGTTATCAAATGAGTTTGCATTTTGTTGGTCTTTACCAAACAGGACTACATCATCAATATAATTGTTGTTTATTGCTGTTAAATGATTCTGTATTTTATCAGAGTCTTCGTCAAACAGGACTATGTCATCAGCATATTCTAAGTCAATAAGTGGATCTTCTGGTAGGAGATCAATTCCTAAAAGGTCACGAGAAAGTGGGCAGTCTCGATGGACACCGCTTGAGGTTACAAGTTCAGATGACAGTTTTCTATACGCTCTAAAACGATTAATAGTGTTTGAGTAAAGAGCTACCACAAGATCTAAGTACTTCTAGGAAACGCCTTTCAATAATAGACACTATCATAGAACTTCTCGGTATATGGAAATAAAATGCCGTCTTCAAGTCAAGAAAAACTACAATTATTAGGCATCGAGAAGTATGTCTACATTCTAAAACCTGATAAATAGTGAATATCTGATCTATACAACCGCGACCAAGTCTGACACCAGCCTGGGTTTCTTTTTCGCATTTGCAATTCATATGTTGTCATTAAACGGTAATCATAATAATATAGAAAGAAAAAATTACACAAGAGAGAATCTACTCTCTAAACTTACCTGAAGTTCACGTATAATTTGTGTTTTAACAATTGATTTAATCTCTAAATGAATATTTTTCTTTGCCATAATTAAACCAGTTGATATATGACGTACACGACTAACTACACCACCATTTCCTTTACCTAATTCATTTAATTTCTCAAAATCTTCTGGACGTAATTCACCAATTTTCTGTTTATCTGCTACGAAAGCACTTAAACGACGTCGTTGATTATCATCTAAATCTTGTATTGCTAATTGTTTTAAACTAAAATAAGAAAAAAAAACAAGTAAACATTGATTAAAATGTCAGTCAGTTACAATGTAGAACTTCGTACATGTGTACATCATTTCAAATTGCCATGCCACAATTAGCAGATAGGGATTAAATTGTCGGATCAAATCCCGGAGTAGGAGAAGTAGTGACAGAGTTAGTAGTAATGGGAAGAAATAGAGATCGGAGATAAGATTTAAGAAAATACGATTCAGTAAAGAGAAAATTATGATAAGTTCAGAAACTTAGAATTTGGAGGAAGATAAGAAGTGGATGCATCTGCGCCATTGCCAACGATTCTGAGCCATACACATAGTCTCTAACAATTGGTTACGATCACGTGGACCCCAACCAGGTAATCTGTACCTATTAAAATGGCTCAGCCCAATTGTCAATGACTTCATGGACTAGTGCCACGTTTTGGTTTGTCCGGTATTAAAATGCAAAATACATTTTACCTATAAAAGTGTAGTTATCTTGATAATAATCGGCTTGTTTTATATTCCACACTGAAATAAAGTAGTTGAATGTGTTGGCGCAACTTTACTTATCATGTGAAAATCTTATTAGACCTGGTGAGTTAGTGTTTGATGAAATCTCTATACAGATTCAAAAAGGCTATTTAGCTATAGCTTACTTGAGTTACTTGTAACACAGGCAAGATATCCGTTTGGTAGTTAATAGGCATTTTCGAAGCACCCCTCACATATCGTCAAACGATATATGAGCAGGTAATTAATGAGATAAAGCACAGAATAGTAGACAAAGTTTTCATGTTGATTGAAGTGGTTGCGACGCGTGTATCACGTATGCTCAATGATCGTCTCCCTCGATGAATGATACTGGCAGGTGAAGGAGTAGAATAGAATAAACTAGGGGTGGTCAAATAAATATTTGGTTGGTTAATGGTCTGAGCTATAATCGTAGCAACAGATTGGCTGACTGGAGTAGAAGTGGCAATCCAGACTAGTGGCTAGAGGCATTGAGTGACGTGGCTTAACATCAGTCACAGTAGCACATGTGAATACATTCATTCTTTCTTCCCGAATCATAATCAGTTTTTTTCCATTCGTTTTTACAACTCCACTTTTTCTCCTTCTTTGGTATTCATCTTGTTGTGTTATTATGGTGTGACCAAATTCAACGTTGTTTCTGACTGATTAACTGACTGGGGTTAACTCATTGACTATATGGTAACTCGAATATCTGTTAATGACCTGCATTTATAATAATATTGATGATGTCCTTTAAATAATCACTAAGAGCTAAACAAAGTCATGATTAACTGATTAAAAATAAGCTGGACAATCAACTTAAAGCTAACAATTTTAAAATAACGATCTGAAGTACAACCCCCACCTCTTTGGTTGGTTTATGATAATTAATTTTTATAAATCAATCAATCAATGCCTGTTACAGCAAGTGGAACATAGGCTACCGACCACAATCCTGCAACCAACTCTCTCCTCAAATCGTCATTCTAGTTTACTTCAAGTGCTATTCATTATTTTCATGTCTGCCTCCAATACCCGAAGCAATGTACGATTTCGTCTTCCTCATTTCCTTTGATCTTGAGGAATTCAAGTTAATGTCGGACTTGTGAGGCGGCTTGATGATTTCTTAAATGTATTCTATTCACCTCCAGCACTTCTTTCTGATTTTTTCCCACCTACTAGTTGGTTAGTTCACTGCTACAGTAGGTTGTTGCTGATGGTGACTGTCCAACGGATCCGGAGTATCTTGTGTGGACAGCTGTTTACAAAAACCCATATCTTATGAATAATGATTTTTGTAGCTCTCTAAGTTCCAGCTCCATACGACAAAACTAACTGTCTTGATGTTTGTAGTGAAAATTCTGACTTTCGTGTTGGATGACAGCTGGTTTGAATTTCCTATGTTCTTCAACTGTAAAAATGCTTAACCAATTCGTGTCTACACACCAGCAAATCGGATACTACTTGTTTATCAATGATCTCGCCCTTGTATGTAACAGTTTCCACATCTTCCAGAGGTTCAGCATCAAGTCAAATGTAAATCAGTTGTATCTAAGCTTCCTGATTTTCCAACTATGTGTATATTGAGGTCTACTACTGGCTGCAGAAACTGTTACTACACTGGCCTCCCGCAACTGCATTTACTGCTGTATGTGGGAAAGACGAGCTAAGGTGCCCGTCTAATTGCATCCATGTTGTATTGCGTGCTGTGTTCCGTGCTTCCACTAAAACGTTGAGGTTTGTATAATCCAGTCAACCAACAGAACATAGAGTAAAGACGAGAGTGAGCAGCTTTGTCTAACACTGGTCTTCACTTAGGATGGATCTGTGAGCCACCTTCTATGTACGATTTCAAAGTACAGTCCGTCATAAGAATTCCATATGATATTGACTATCTGCTCAAGTACACCAGTGTCGAAGAAGGCCACATAATTTTGTCCTGTCAACGGTGTCAAATATTTTCTCATAGTCAAGTTGATGTGATGTGGTGAGTTTCATTCAAATGATTGTTCAACAATGACCCGTAGTGCTACAATTCAGTCAGTACACAATAGATCCTTAAAAAATTCGGCCCGTTGATTTCGAAATTGGGCGTCTACTGAATCCTTTATTCAGTCTAACAACACTCTGTTGAAGACTCTGTAGTTCTGATAATTGCTAAGATCTTGTTTCTTTAGGATCTTGATGTGGTATTCTTCTTTTCAGCCTGTTGATACATAACATATATAAGGTAACTTTTATAGTGATTTAGTAATTAGTACACATATTACTTATATCAAAACTATAGAGATATAATTAGACTTCAATGAAATGAATGAGAAAAACAATCAAATTATATTCTGCAAAGATGAGATAAAGAGATGAAAGTGAAACATTAATGTCTATTAATCAATACTACAAAAAGAGGTAGCAGATTATACAATAAAAGCTAGTTGTCTATACTAATTACATTATATTAGTTGAGAACAATAATAATAATAATAATAATAATAATAATAATAATAAACATTAGTTATGTTCCATAACAAATGGAAAGTAATCGTGATTCCAATGTAAGTCAGTCATAACGTAGGTTAGGCATTTATATACATCAGTCTAGACTGCCATATACTACATTAAAATAGATAGATCAATAACAGAGTAGTAGTAGAAGTGATTAAAAAATATCAAACATAGAGAATATGATTCGACAGAAAATATTTATAGTCTATAATTACCATTAAGCTCAAACTAACAGTATAAGAATTCCATATGATATTGACTATCTGCTCAAGTACACCAGTGTCGAAGAAGGCCACATAATTTTGTCCTGTCAACGGTGTCAAATATTTTCTCATAGTCAAGTTGATGTGATGTGGTGAGTTTCATTCAAATGATTGTTCAACAATGACCCGTAGTGCTACAATTCAGTCAGTACACAATAGATCCTTAAAAAATTCGGCCCGTTGATTTCGAAATTGGGCGTCTACTGAATCCTTTATTCAGTCTAACAACACTCTGTTGAAGACTCTGTAGTTCTGATAATTGCTAAGATCTTGTTTCTTTAGGATCTTGATGTGGTATTCTTCTTTTCAGCCTGTTGATACATAACATATATAAGGTAACTTTTATAGTGATTTAGTAATTAGTACACATATTACTTATATCAAAACTATAGAGATATAATTAGACTTCAATGAAATGAATGAGAAAAACAATCAAATTATATTCTGCAAAGATGAGATAAAGAGATGAAAGTGAAACATTAATGTCTATTAATCAATACTACAAAAAGAGGTAGCAGATTATACAATAAAAGCTAGTTGTCTATACTAATTACATTATATTAGTTGAGAACAATAATAATAATAATAATAATAATAATAATAATAATAATAAACATTAGTTATGTTCCATAACAAATGGAAAGTAATCGTGATTCCAATGTAAGTCAGTCATAACGTAGGGTTAGGCATTTATATACATCAGTCTAGACTGCCATATACTACATTAAAATAGATAGATCAATAACAGAGTAGTAGTAGAAGTGATTAAAAAATATCAAACATAGAGAATATGATTCGACAGAAAATATTTATAGTCTATAATTACCAGTTAAGCTCAAACTAACAGTCAATTACTTCATAGACTGATGTCGTGATAAGATTTGACCACTGCAACATCATCCGACAATACGAATTAAGATAGACGATGGTTAGGCATGTATAACACATATCTCAGTCACTTTATTCAGTAAGGATTGATAGGCCCATTAATAAGTTTATCACTTACTTTCGAATCTTATGCCTAATTTCATCATTGATCATACGGTGATTTTGCGATATGTAAGCGATCGTTCGATAACATGAAAAACCAAAGACCTGCAATTTACAAATGATGTTCCCTTTTAGAATTTATAGTTCACAGTTATAGAGTAATACGACGTAGACTGTTTCGCAGGACGACTGTTCTTTCTTTAATAGATGGACATTTTGTTTTCAAAATAGGTAACGTAAGTAGAAGGCACATAAGACTTCTAGAAGTGTGCCACCAACTCATTATAACTGATGAGGCTTCTAAAATAAGTGAAGTAATCAAAGCGCCCAACTACTGCATTGCCTATGAGTAATCAGGGTGGTAAGGTAGATCAATCCAGAAGGCATATTTTAGATTGAGAGGGAGATAAAAGCATTTTAAACATATTCGTTTATTGTTCAAAGCATTCGAGAGACTGCATACTGTCATCCACTTACTGAATTGAACTAAATAATACACATATTCTAGGTTGGTTAGCAAGTCGATTGGTAGGAAATCAATCTCCGAAAAGTTAAATGAAGAAAGTCTAAGGAGGATAACATTATTAGAAGAGATGAATTAAACCTTCGACAGAAAAAAAAATATTCATCTAAAAACATTTTCTTTTCAACGACATCATACAGTTAATTTTATACACACTATTACACAACAAAGTAGAAGTATGTTATGTCATCTAACAAAAGTTATAAAAATATCAAGTTTTCAAGTATCGGATATAAGTTTCATAACAGTTTTAAAAGTAAGTAGTTAAAAACCAACTACATAATGGTCTTTAAGCTAGTAAAAACTGTTGAGATAAAGATAGTTTAGAGATATGAAAGTCTAAGTCAATGGACTGATAAAGTTACCGTAGTGAATAAGTTTTTCACAAGATTTAAATTGAATCATATGACAATAAAGGATGATTTTAGACAGTTAACCGGTATAGTCAAATAAATTAGATCAAAAAGAGTATAAATTAAAAGACTTATGGACTATAAAGGCTTCATATAAAACATAGAACCTGGAACATGTTCATCGGATCAAGTTGGCACACCACAGCAAAACAACAAGATGAACACCAAATCAGTAGAAAGAGCAGTCACATCAATGGAAGAGAAAAATGCGGACATATAGAATATGATACATGAAGAAATGATTAGTTCGTGGAAAGGTACAAATTAGTCTTAGGCTCATAACTTGAGAGAAGGTAAGAAACCAATGCATCTTCCTCCCCGTGACCGATCCTGCGCCATGTCACCTAGTCCTCAGCCTCAGGTTACAGCAACTGTATAGGACCCAAACCAAGTAGTGTGTACCTATTAACAAGGGACATATCAGCAGTCAAAAACTCCATAGATTAGTGCCACATTTAAATCTGGCTGCCAACAGCTTTCTTCTATCCTACTCTAAATATCAGTTAGCATTGTGCGCCGAGGTAGGTGATGGTTAGAGTTTAGTAATTCGTTGATTATAACCATAAATCTATATACTATAGCAATGTGTTCAGTCTTTCATGTTATCTTTACCTTAAATGACATTCGTGTTACCTATAACTAATGTTCATCGTTATTAAGTCTTTCTAATACTTTTGCATAATTATTAGCCAACTTTTATCACATCATTCAATTATTCTTTTCTTTATATTTATCATGTGAACAATTATTTCTAATTTATCTTCATCATTACCAATTCTCGCAAAACTTTTAGGTCTATTTATTACAGGTTGCTAATGACATTTATTTACTTATTCTTAATCCTCTTAATATCCACTAAGTTGGCAATAATCTTTTACGTTTTTTCTACAAACTACTATATGGTTAGTTTTTAACCGATTACGTAACTGTCATTCGATATCTGATGAAACTCTAAGATCTATTTACAGAGAACCATTTTGAGCATTTATCAAGCTTGCACACCTTGGTCTCCAAAATGTATAAAGAAAATCTAATCATATCCTACACCATATTAATTTGAAGAATTTTCAGTTAAGAGATAATAGACGAGTGAATAAACACCTTAAGAAAAGTGATTATTAAAAATAGATATC
Source organism: Schistosoma mekongi (assembly GCA_034768735.1). Taxonomy (NCBI): domain Eukaryota; kingdom Metazoa; phylum Platyhelminthes; class Trematoda; order Strigeidida; family Schistosomatidae; genus Schistosoma; species Schistosoma mekongi. Next base: position 86,713,181 of record CM068305.1, read on the forward strand.
CACCAAGGTTTATTGACAAGAACGTAAAGTCCAAAAATGCCAGTAACCTCCACAACTAAGGAAATACTTCATGTGAATATCGATTTTAATGGTGCAAACATCTTGAAAAAAGAAAGGATTTCTAACAAACTCAGAAGGATGTTATTGACAGCGACCTTAAGATTGATATTCTAGAGTAGATAAATGTTCATCAGTAATCTAAACGTCAAATGGTCAAACCTGTCTACTTCCATATGGGTTTTCAATTCATTTATTTTTGTACAGCACGATGTATAGGTCATTCAATGATACTCTATCTTAGAAGAATAAGTAGAGGTAAAAGTGGATCTATAAAAAGCTCAATTAATAAACACCGTGTGACCACATGTATGTACGTATGTATAATCAACATAGAACCTGGTACACGTGCACATCGATTCAAGTTGCCATACCACTATGACAGACAGACAGACAGTTGCAACGTAGAACTTGGTACATGCATACGTCAGTTCAAGTTGCCATGCCTCAATTAGCAGATAGAGATTAAATTGTCGAATCAAATCCCAGAGTGGGGAAGGTAGTAACAGAGTTAGTATTCATGGAAGGGAATAGATACCGAGAAGATTTAAAAAAATATGATCCAGTAAAGAGAAAATTATGATAAGTTCAGAAACTTAGGATTTGGAGGAAGACAAGGAATGGATGCACCTGCGCCATTGCCAACGATTTTTAGCCATATCACCCAAAGTTTCTAACCATTTATTACGAGCGTCACGCGGACCCCAACCAGGTAGTCTGCACCTATTAATATGGTTCAACTCAACTGTCAATGACTTCATGAACTGGTGTCATGTTTTGGTTTGGCCGCCACTAGCTTTCTCCCAACCTACTCGCATACCAGTCGGTGGTCAGGAATACGTAACACATGTCCTAACCACCTTAGCTGATGAAGACTTACTACTTCATCAATAGGCTTACCGTATCTACCTAGTACTCTATTCCTAACCCACGTATTGCTTAATCCGTGGTCCCAGAAAACACGAGCAATGCTTCGAAGACATCTATAATCGAATACCAGGAGCCTACGAATATCCTCTATCCTTAATGGCCATGTTTCGCATCCATAAAGTAAAACAGACCGAACTACTGCGCAGTAAACGCGTCCTTTGGTCAGCAGTCGGATGTCTCGCCTATGCCACAGATGACGCAAATTCCAAAAAGCTAATCGGGCCTTATGTATACGCGCAGAGACTTCAGCAGACACCAGACCGTCAGGGCTGATGAGGCTGCCAAGATAAGTGAAGCGGTCAACACATTCAACTGCCTCACTCCCTATCACTAACTTCGGTGTCGAATCAATCCAATCCTGAAGTAACATTTTGCATTTGGGTGGAGAGAATCGCATCCTAAACATCCTTACATTCTTGTTTAAGGTAGTCAAAAGATTCTGCATTTTATCAGCATCTTCGCCTAAGAGAACTATATCATCTGCATATTCTAAGTCAGCAAGTTTATCTCCTGGAAGGAGGTCAACCCCGCCGAAGTCAGACGATGAAAATGTCAACTCTAAAAGTATATCAATGATAAAATTAAATAAAAATGGGGAAAGCGGACAACCTTGACGAACACCACTTGAGGTAATCAGTTCTGATGACAATCTGCCATAAGCTCTCACTCGACATGTGGTGTTCGAGTAGAGAGCTTGTATAAGGTTAATGTACTTCTCTGGTACATCTTTCAATGACAGACATTGCCACATAACCTTACGATCGCATACCACTATGGCATCACTGTTATGCTGGTTGTTCTAAGAAAACACCTTACTGCCGTCACACCTCTGTAGAGCCAGTAGTACGACTCGTCCTCGGACCTTATATTTGCTGCTTTTGGTCTCACCGCTCTTCAACCGACCTGCCTGGCATAGTAGGACCTTGAGGAACGATTGTTCCAGCCAGTATAGCCCGATTGAGTCATCGCTACAGGCAAGCCCGACCACAACGCCAAGGTAGCAGCACGGTCGGGTGTGACCACATGTCACTCGTTCACAATTGGCTTGAAAATGTTCCAATAATTTCGGCTATATTGTTAAATCATGTAATACTTTTCTATTCAGTTAAAGAATATCATACGTAACATTAACTGTAAATACTACTGTATAGCATTAGTGAAAAACATCATGTAAAAAAGAATTTACTTCTATCAATAGTTTTTACATTTCAACTAAATGACACAGAAATTTTCTATGGTTAGAATAGGATGCAGATAGGCTGACATGTGAACAACAGAATGACGTAAGTTCTTGAATATAAATAACTTTTTCGCCCACAGTTAGTGAATAGACTCAGTATTTCTATGGATGTTCCAGACATTTGCTGAGAAAAATACTGCATTCGAGATCCGATATGGATGAAGTGCACGTTCTCGATTTCGCATTTCAACTTTGTTAAAAAGGGTTTCTTTGGTCGTTTAAAATAAAACATCAAATTAACAAGTTCCAGTGATAAAAAACACGGCACCATTGCTGTTCTGATGCCTTGCACGATAGTATATGCACTAACAATCTAGAGTATTAAATCTAAAGAACATTTTAAATTATGCATTGATAGGTGCACAGTAAAATGTTGCATTTTCACTAAGTACTGTGTAGCAATCTATGAGAAACAGGTGTAAAAATGTACTAACTACAGGTAATTCGCGAGCTCTATTAACAAGATATAATTAGTGGAATACAACCTGCCAGTGACGGATTAGGTAACGTAACATATATATCGCAGATAGACTGAGGACAAAAATATAAACTATTAGGTGCCAGCTCAACCGTTCGAAGGTTAGGCACTTGCCACGAAGCCAAATGTCTTGGGTTTGGTGCATAGTGAAGTAGTGGATACACACAGTCCCGTACTAGAACGAGACAGCATTATATAGCTTTCTGGTTTTCAATCGTTTTCTAGTTAAAACCAATCTGATGTGAAACATTAAATTCAATTATCTCAATAATATATGCACATAAGAAACTCACACTTCGGCAACATCAACGGGTCCTGTGCTAATTCTATTTGAGTAACGACTTTCGTTATTTCGATCACCTCTTGAACTAAAAGCGTTATCACTTGACGGTGCATGTATTTTCTTTGGTGATAAACGAAGATCAGTAAGTGGTGGTGGAATTTTACGATGTGCAGAATGAGGATGTGCATGATGAGCACTTGGTCGATAAATACTATTTTGCTGAGATGTTTTCACAGGCTGAGATGATGAACTTGTTAAGCCACTACTGTCATTAAGCATATCCAATATTGGAGTAACTTTAACTGAAGTTTCATTTTTCTGTATTGATTCTTGTGTAATGTTGTTTGAAGAATGATTTAAATCAGAATTTTTGATAAGTTCCTCAGGTTTGCTATCAGATATGCAGCAGTTATCTGATGACTGGACAGCAGAACTTGGAAGAGTAAGATTTAACCGATTACGTCTGCTTCCACTTCCAGAGGAAGTTGACATTTAGTTGAAATTTGAATATTATTCTGCAAAACAGTGAAAGTACAAGCTCCTAACTATATATGTAAGTACTTTTCAGTTAAAAACAAACAATAGGTAGACGTATATAGGTCCACGATGTTACAACATATCAACTAAAAGTGACATGTCGTCTGAAGGTTTTCAATGAACATCTACTATATAACAAGGTACTCTGGTCAAGCTTAGAGGTAAGCTTTTTCTAGCGAGCCATAGTGCTTTGTTGCTTTGGAAAAAATAACTATATTTGACTGTTGATGAAAAACAATCGTGCTGTGCTCTGGAGGTACGGCATCTTGGACCGATGCACACATGTGCCACGTTCTATGTTGATCATACATGCATACATACATACCTGATTTAAAACAATTTCCAGTCTAAAGGTATCTATCAAATATGACGCAAATGTATTCCTTTACGAATTTGTATAAAACAAGAGCAGCGAAGCACAGAATACGAGGAATCGAATACACTTCGTCCTTTTCTCAGAGGCTATACAATAGTGAGTGATTTAAGTTGATTCAATATATTAACATTTATCAATCAATCAGTCAGTTACAACGTAGAACTTGGTACCTGCGTACATCATTTCAAATTGTCATGCCACAGTTAGCAGATAGGGATTAAATTGTCTCTAACCACTTGTGACGATCGACACGCTGACCCCAACCAGGTAGTCTGCACCTATTAACATGGTTCAACTCAACTGTCAATGACTTCATGAACTGGTGTCATGTTTTGGTTTGGCCGCCACTAGCTTTCTCCCAACCTACTCGCATACCAGTCGGTGGTCAGGAATACGTAACACATGTCCTAACCACTTCAGCTGATGATGATTAACTACTTCATCAACAGACATCGTATTTGCCTAGTACTATATTCCTAACCCACGTATTACTTACTCGGTGGTCCCAGCAGACACGAGCAACATATATAGCAGATAAATAAAGTTGCTCGAAAGAAATAACCATAACTACAATAAGTTTTCAAGCATCTTTGTGGATAATCAGTGGTAGTTCTGAAATATTGCTACACAATATAACAAAAAGAAGTGAAACATGAATTAAATCGGGATAATTAAACAGCAATGACATTTAGTAAATAAAAATTAGTGGACATGACTTTTACAGCCGGACCAATCAAAAACGAAGCAAGCGTTTCAAAATCACGGCGGACACCTGAAAACCGTATATTAACGATAGGACGTGTTCTAGTTCTTATTAGTGATGAAAATCTCATTCGTTTGCAAACTATGGGATTGTTAACAAAAGCATTAAATTGTCAATGTGGCAAGAAAATGACAGTTTTCAATACACAAGAGACGTCATATAGCTATTGCTTTCGTTGCACTGAGTGCTGGTGTAAAAAGTTCATCCGAATGGATTCCTTTTTGCTAGTTCCAGATTAGAATTGAAACAAATCCTCGTTTTAATAAACAAATGGGTGATTGGGATTGAAGTAACAACAACCGCTTTTCTCGCGATGTTTCTGAAAAGGCGGTAATTCAGTGGTATGGATATCGTCGTGAAATATGTTTCATCATATTAATCCCCTTACACATCCAATATGAAGGACAAAGAAAAATAGTTGAAACCGACGAAGCATTGATTCGTAAACAAAAGTATAATAGGGGACACCAGGTTAAAGAAGACTGGGTAAGTAGCTCCTTTTTCTAATATTTGTAGCTCTTTGGTAAATGGCGCAGAGCATTAACCAGGAGACATTATGAAAAGATTCGTGACAGATCGGCTACTACACTTCTTGGGCTGATAGAAAAATACGTCTTACCTAGAACAATAATATATAGCGACAGTTGGAAACCCTATCAATCACTTTCAAGCATGGGGTATGTACACGGAGTCGTAGCGCACAAGAAACACTTAGTTGAACTGTCAATGGGATTTCACACCAGTAACAACAAATCAATGTGTAGCCAAGTTAGGTATCACTTGCGACCGTACTTTGGATCTCAAGGAAGGACTCTATGGAGTCATCTAGATGAATATTTGTATAAAATGTATCGTGACACTAGGTCTGCAGAATTCGAGAATAACTTAAATAAGCTTTTCGATGATATAAGAATAGCATATCCTGTATACATTTTCAATTTCAATTATAAATAGTTGATTGTAAACTGTGGATTTCTCACAGCATTCCCGGTAATGGTTAAGTCTTAACATTATATGCATATAATTTGAAAAGATGAATATTTCGTCGTTTACCAAAGATTTCCGTAGGGGAGGCAAAATATAATGAGTCTGAGTTTAGAATTCTCCAATAAATCAACAGAATTAAAGGGGAAAATCTTGGGTTCTGATTCAGAGGGTCATGACTGGTTCATTTCGATTTAGGCTTCCAAGGTCATTTTATAGTCGCTGAAGTTCGGCTGTAAAAGTCATATCTATCTGAATGCTTAGCTGTAACCATAGTCGCATCTATGTTCCTTTATTAATAAACTGGGCAGAATCGTTTAATAAACAGGTTAGCAGCAAATATTAGGTGTATGATGTGAACTTACACATGATATAAACACAATGAAGAGTTACTAATATTAGATAAGACGCTTACCCCACACGACCTTGAAGCAAATGAAGCGCGCGGATGTAAATAGTTCGAATGACTCAAATAATTTATGGAGGTTGAGAACAGAACAAAGTATGATTACACTATAGCTTTACTTGGCAAAATTAGATAAATGTTGTCCCTTGGGATCTGCGCCTAGGTTTTAGGAGTGTTTTTGGACATTTGTTTTGTTTCAGAAACGAAGTAAAAACGGGTAAAAATTAAGAGTTAAAAATATGAGTAACAAGGGTGTTGTTCCCACATTATTGTGTAAACACAGTCAGGATATACACCTCCTCTTAAAATATTCAGCGGAAGGTGCCAACACAGGCGAGAAGTTGCACAGTTCTGCCTATCTTGACCACACGAAGTTTAGTAAGCTGTTTCATGTTCTCCCCTATAAAGATGTTCCCTCTAGGTTTGGCTTGAAAGTAAACTTTATCAGCGATCTATTATATTACGTAGGGTAATACATCAAGATCATTTCCTTTTTCCTAGGCCTCAGGTACTGGAAGTGTGCGAGTCCTAGCTTCGTAGGGTACTTATTGTGGCCCACAAGCTTATTGGTTGCTCTATGTTGTACACACTGGAATGCAGCAATATCTGTAGCATCCAATAATAACTCTCGACATAATAACTTACACATTGTAATTTACTCTGCAATATATATGCTTGACGCTAGATTAAACCCAACTTGACGGTTACTGACTTACGGTCCTTGTCTTGGTTCTTCGCTTTTTGGGTTTGCACTCAGTACCAATATTACTCCTAAAATTTATCATTACCAACTTTCAGTATGCAAAGTTATCCTATCAGTTGTAGAAGGATATGAGTCGTTGTGATATATGATGATCTAGAGAGAATTAGCAAGTTTATTCTTTCTGAACGGAGTACGATTGTAATCCAATATAAACAAGCATTAACAACCTATATTTCAAACGTTTAATCAAACACTAATTACCATTCTTAATTTAGAGAAAAATTATATATATATTTTTGTAAAGGCGTGGTCCTGGTTATGTGCTGTAAACATAGAAGTGTAACTAACTAAAGTTTAGGACATAAAATCGAAGACTGAGTAGGCTTTATTGGCTACAGAATGTTAATTTGAAAACACCATTATAATACCTCATTTTCTGAAGTAAAGGAAACAAAGCTATGGCCACCAAGAGTGTAAGCAGATAATGTATCCTTATTGTTTATCAACAGCCTTTTGCACCTATTTGCATTAGGAAGAAGAAGGTTGCAGTATACCCGTCCAGGTCCTCCTGAAGAATCATTTTGATGTTGGAGGGACATTGAATTCCTCTTCATATCATAAGAATTTCTGCATACAAAAGTGCTACCTTACCTAACAGTAATGGGCCACGGATTTAACTACGCTGGTACTAAGTTTATCAAAGATATACTGAGATGAAGTTAGACGTATATCATACTTTAACTTCTTAAGAAACGATAAATTTTATGCTAAAGGAACTGGCAGAATTTCTCGGACTATTTCGAGTGATAGAGAACTATTATTAAGGAGTAAGTGTGCCTACATTTCGACCTGCGTTGGGGAGGAAGAAAGTCAAATCTAACGAAATATTTATAATAAATAAGGATACACGTCTAACAGATAATATGATATGTCAAATACAGTAGCAGTTTACAGTCATGGGAATATTCCTACGAGTTTACAAACTAAGTGTTTGCACATATGGAACAAACTACCGACAGAATAAAGTACAGAAGAAAATCTGCCAGTATTTCGTAGGATATTTAATAAAGCCCTTAAAAATATTAGCTTCCTGGCTAATGAAGCTATTTTTTATGAACACTAAAAATAATAGGCCTGTTTAGTATCTCAAATTGGTTGGGCATCGTGGATATGCAACATAATGATGTTTCGGAACAAACGATATTTATAAGTAATTACACTATCTTCTTCACTTTACTTCGAAGCAACGGAACGACTTATAGTCAGTCAGATCCTTTTTTGGGCACTTCCAATATCTATACACCACAAAATTTTTTGGAAAAAATATTTTTTATGTACCATGTAGACATATTTTCTCAATTTGACACATTACATAGCTCCTTACACATACTACAGTGCCTCATGAAGGATGTCCATGTATTTTTCTACTAAGGTGCATCAGTAACCAAAAACTAGAGTTGGTTCGTATCGTCTCACCACCACTTAAATTTGGTCAATTTTCCATTTATTATTGTATCACACATATCGTTCAAACCTATTAATCTACTAACCTATTAGTCTCTTAATACCTATAACACCACTAACACCATGACAGTTTCTTCAAGCCACTTCTATAGCCACTTGATTCTATGCTATTCTTCATCTCCCAATACTACGTTTTGCTCCAGCTAACCAATAGTCGCTATAAAAGTTTAGTAACAGCTAGGTATCGGATCTTAATTAGTGTAACCTGCTACAAGGCTGGCCAAATGAGAAATTATGACACTGAATATCTAGTACAACAAAATAATTCCCTTCTAACCCTAGCATCCTAAAAAGAGGAAAAGTGGAGTATTCAAACAGTTAACGTGACATCGAGTTTTCTTTGTCTATAAGGTGGAGCCACTTTTATGCTTAAGGCTGTATTCTGACTCTAGCAAGCACTCAGAAGTGACGTTTACAATGCTCGAATATATGATACCTGAATTCACACATAAAGTATAGTTGGCTTTACCTAATTATCAGGATATCCTACTACAAGGAAAACCAGACATATATTCTACAGACCATGATGCTGATACCTAATAATCTGAGATAAGTAAAAAATATCCACTTACTTAATTACTTAGTACATTTAATGTTATACTGTCGACTAACCTAATAACCATCATATTTCATTCGAAACTACTACAACCTCGCAAAATCAAATCTTTATAAACCTCACTGTACTCGGAACTCCAGTCTGATCACTGTTTTAATAACTCTCAGTGATGGTCAACACGTCAACGGTTACAAATTGACTCTAACTGGACTATAATAACATAGTCTTCACCAACTTGAAAAATAAGTAGAGTATAGCAGTCATAATATTGCTCTTTCGTTCTGCTGTTTGCTATCTATCTATATTTTTAGTATTTGGATATTGCTTCATATTACGCAAAAAGATGAATATTTATATCTCCTGTTCTAATGTGACCCCTCTATATAGTGACTGAAATTTACCCTGTTATTCTTCATTCTCATCACAAGGTCGTCCCAAGGTCATGTTCGCCACGGACGATGCATAAATACCAATTTAAATCAGAATCAAACGCTTAATGTAAATCAACCATGCACCATATTTGCTGCGCATTTTGCATTTATCTTTGTACTTTTGTTCATTGTATTATACGTATTAGTGCAAGTAACAACATATATCTTGATGACCATGCCTGTAAACTGACATGAATTCTGCAAATAAATCCGTGATATAATAACAACAATATTGCTGTTACAAAGGTCAGAGTGTGAGGCACTACTTAAAAACAAAGAAATTTATTGGCGGGTTAATAACATTATGCATGTACCCATTTTACGAATATCGACATCTGTTTCGACAACTTTCATTAGTATGCTTCAAACCAATATGGGTCTCAGTACATTATAATTATACTTGTTTGTCAACTAAGTGGTTGGTTCAACTAACTCCGTATCCTCATCCTTGTTATCGTTGTGAAAACAATGGTAAATCGATATTATTCAATTTCACATTTACATTTACATGATAATCTATTTACTGACCAACTACTGTATCCTGTGACCTACAAGTCTTGCTGCTTTAATCATCCCGACATAAAATTTGCAAGTCATACATAAACGATCGAATTCCATAAACAATATCATAGTACACTTTCTTTCTTATGGTTTATCATACCTTGTAGTTTGGGTCTCTTTACTTAATAAGGGACTGTATTAACTTATATATTGTGGCACCATTTAATTCTGTAAAGTCATCGAAATACAAGATGTATCCGTCCAAATGAGCTAACAAAAGTGTAAGTTTATTATTAATATATGACTGTTGATATATATATATATATATATACATCAGTCCAACTCGTTGACTGTGTGAGACATTTTCCTCCTCAATGCTTGCTCTCAACAGTGTCTCTTCTGAAACTAATCTTTCCTGTTCAGATTGTCACCAATGTGTTTCATTTATTCTTAGAATTTCCAGGTTGTATCTTTTCATTTCTTCAATAACTTCTGTGGTTTCTTTCGATTCTTCATGTCGTGCAGACACTCCATGCATATAAGTTAGTTGCTGCTTTGGTTGTTGAGAAGGGCATCTGCCTCGTGACTTTGGAAGATACTCGGCCGTCACTGAAAGGCATCATAACTGGCGAAAAATGGAAACTTTCCATCTTCATAGCTGAGTCTAAATGATTTTTGCTGGTTAGCGTCTGTAGCAAAGTTGTTTGCTACTACACTATGCCCAACTACTACTTATTTTCTTGGCTTGAGACTGGGAGTAACCTTGGAGTCTTGACGCGGAGTTACTGAAAAAAATGGTGTCCGCAAATTAGATTAAGTAATTCAACAGAGGATTAAACACTCAGAAGTATACTGGACTCCTGCCTTTCTGTTTTCCAAAACAGTGGAATCTGAGTGATATGGTAGCGTCAACATACTTGTAAGAAATGTACATACAAATGATTGCCTTACACAATAATGTATGTCCAATGTTGTCAGAGTAGTGGAGGTAGTAACAGAGTAAGGATTAATGTAGAGGATTGGAGATTGAAGATAAGATTTAAGAAAATAAAATTCAGTGAACACGAAGTTATGAATTCGGACAATTAGGATAAGCTTGTATCTTCCCGTTGATTTGTAATGGACTGAAACTGGTCAGTCTCTGTTGCCATTTGTGCATCCTGAGCGGATTGCCTCGATACAGCGTTATTACACAAGTTATATATTTAAGTTGGATTGTGATTGGCAATCGGAATCCAGGACGCGCGTTTCGTCCTATCTGGACACAGTAGCCTAGTGGTGAACGCGGTGGCGCTTGACACGAAGCGGACTGAGTTCGAATCCCAGTGTGAACATCAACATTGGGATGCAGGTACATCCAGCCGATGAGTCCCAAATAGGACGAAATGCGCGTCCTGGATTCCGCTTGCCAGTCACAATCCAACTTAAATATATAACTTATGAATTCGGAATTTGGAGGACAGAGAATGGATGCATCTGCGTCATTGCAAAAGATCTCAATACATGCCACCCAGTTTCCAACCACTGGTTACGATCATCATGTGGACCTTGACCAGGTAGTCTGCACCTAGTAACGTAGCTCAGTCCAATTACCAATGACTTAATGAACTGGTGCCATGTTTTCGTTTTGTCTACCCGAGTATTTTTCAGCCTACTCCTGTACCGGACAGCATGACTCATAGAGATAGACGGTGGTCGTAAATGCGTAACACATATCCCGACCACCTCGGCTGATGAAGATTTAGCACGTCATCACTCGAATTACCATACTTATCCAGTACCCTATCCTTAACCCACGTATTGCTTACTCGGTGGTTGATAATAATTAAAAATACTAACAAGGTTGTCGTACCTATTCAAACAAATTTTCACCATAAAAAACAATAATCGTAGTAACGAAAAAAAAAGCCCAATGTGTAATTAAAGCAAAATTACGAATTTATAACTTTCATATTGTAACTCAACGGGAGAACCAAATCGGTTCATTGTACAAAGAGTAACGTACTATCAGAGAGGATGAAATAATAACTCCCAGAATAATCGATATTATTTAACTGATTACGTCACAGATTCATAATGGTAGGGTAGCAAAGAGCACTGGACAGCTATTTTTTTCTAGTGTGGAACTCCCCAGCAGTGTGCCCCATAGATTCCTCACCAAGGGCTTCAGGTTGACGGCGAACGCCTAACCATCTGCCCCACTGGGTCGGCATCTAATAGTAGAATTCCCACTTCCATCAATTTGTGATTTATAGCACGGCGATCATGCATATTCATTAGCAATAACTATCTCACACCCGACGAGTCTGAACTTCGCTAGTCACGACTTCTCACTAGAGCTTCAGGAGTATCCTGGAGTAAGTTACTAGTAAGCTTATTATTATAGTTCAATTGGAATGGATATTTTTGTAGAGGTTGGTTATTTATTCGATTGAATATGTCACAGACTGATGTTGGCAGGGTACTATTGAAAGCCAAGGAGCACTGGACAGCTGTTTCGTTCTAGTGTGAAACTCCTCAGCAGTGAGCATCCCAGATTCCGCACCAACCTACTTTGCATTCACTATCACAAATTGCATCAGATAGCTTGTGACAATCAGGAAGTACTGAATAACAATTTACACTTTATTTAACACTCTCTAACAATATACATTCACAATTTCACAATTGAATCAAACCCAACACCTTCAAGATACCAGCTCAATAGACTAACAGCCTTTTTTCACTGTAAAACTTGAAGGTATTGCATTAATCTTCATGATAAGATCATTGATACAAGCTTACAATGATTCCTATACTATAATGAAATAAGCGTACAGTAATGTCTGGTTATTATTTCATAATATCAAATATTCAACAATTACTATAACACTCAATCATACTTCTTTATGTTCATCTATGGATAAATGTTAGCAGAGAAAAAAATATTTCGTTTTTAGGGTGGGTAGGAAAGAAATAATGTGATTGATGATTATCATCGTAAAATAAAACTACATAGTTAACCATAGAAACACAATTTTACAATCATTAAACAAAAAAGAAAACAATGAGATATTCATTTTCAAATGATCATTATCATAGATACACATGTTGTGTATCTATGATAATGATCATTAAAAATAAAGTTAGACTTTTATTACGTTCAATCAAAACAAAACAAGAAAAAAGGCAACACAATCTATATATCACCATTTTTCATTCATTCACTCATCACCCTCCCACGAAAATTAATCATCATAAGTTCCCCATATATATATATATATATATATATATATATATATATATATATATATATATATATATATATATATATATATATATATATATATATAACTTAGTAAATGAATCTAATAATTGATAATGAGAATAGACACATACAAATATACTTTCAGATCTTAATAACACAGAGAATGTAAATAATGTGTACATGTATACAACTGACTAGAAAAGGATAATATCATTGTTACTAGTTATTATTGTTGTTATGATATTAATGAGGTAGGTAAACATGAGAAAAAAAATGGATGCAAACCGTAGTTTTTCACCATGGAATTTGAAGAATGTACACTTGATTAAAGATATAGTTGAGGTTTATGTTTTCGTAATTGAATATAGTGAAATTAGAAGAAAATAAAATGCAATGAATAACTAGGCGTAGAGGAAAGTAAAAAAAAAAAGAAAGAATTTGTATGTATATATGATTCAATAAATCTACACTTTATAAATAAGTATTAAAAGTACATATTAAAATGAGTTTGTATCTACCTGTTGATTAGTCATAAACTGAAACTGGTCAGCCTCTGTTGCCATATGCGTGTATCCTGAGCGGATTACCTCAATAGACCTGTTATTCACAAGTATTATTTAATTTGGATTGTGACTGCCAAAATGAATCTAACTTGCGCGTTTCACCCTATTTGGGACTTGTCGATTGGATGTACCTTAATCTTAATGTTGATTTTCATACTGGGTTGCGTCTGGCAAGAAGCGGACTGGGTTCGAACCCGTGTGAATATCATCATTGGAACGCAGTCACATACAGCCAACGAGTCTCAAACAAGACGAAACGCACATCCTGGATTTCGTTTACCAGTTACAATCCAGCTTAAATAAAAGTATTTATATTGAGATAAATTCTGGACACCCTCCCACTCCTTGGAGAACTACGAAAACCATCTTCCAAAAGATAAAACAATTTATAAACAGCCGTTTGCGTAAGACACTTTAGATCAGTTGGTCGAACACCATCGGCAACAACCTCCTTCAGCGGACAACAAACCAATCAACTTACAGAAGAGGAAGAAGTTAAGGAAGATATTGGACGTAGATAGAACAAACATTCAGAAAGTTACCAAACTGCCTCACATGGCAAACAATAACTTAGAATCTTGACGGCCGAAGGAAGACCAAAGAACCCATTGCTTTGGAAATTGCAGGCATACATGTAGGGAATGAATAGCACTTGGGAAAAACTGAAAAGGAAAGGGTTGGTAGGAGAATGTTCCACGTCGGGTAACAGGCACTGACTGATTGACCACCCCCTCCCCAACTTTATCCTTCCATAATAAAGTATTGAAAACATTCAACGAAATAAGATATTTCTTGTCGTCTAAATAATCAAAACTAGAAATTTCATGGATCTCTATCCGAATTTACGTGAGAATACAATACTCTTTAAAGCCAACAAGCTTTCGTCGTTATTCATATCGAAGCTACAACTGATAGACCAACTGGAGCCAAGCAAGCCTTATGAATATTACATGAGATTTCATCAGACATTCACCAACCAGCAATAGTTTGCCTAATTTCAATACTGATCACATGGCAGTTACGATATGCGACGGATGATTTGAACAAATCTATGAATATTTCGTAACTTAAGTTAATCTATGGATTTGTGTCAATATTCTGACACCAAGGCTGATGCGACTTTTAATTAAAGTGAATTGACCGAAGCACTTTATACCTTATTGCCGTACTGCCTATAATCAATCTAGATAATAATGTAGACAACTCTTGAAAACTTACGTTTAGAAAGAGAAGAACGCATTCTAAACACACTACCTTTATTATTGAAGACTTACAAGAGAATGCATATTTCCATTGTTTCAGAAAATAGGACTATATCATGCGTTTACTGCAATTCGATTAATAAATCACCTAGCAGGAGACCAATTACTAGATAATGTTGGTCCTAGAAATACGTCTACAACTAAACTAAAGGGCAGCTTTGACTAACGCTACTTGAAGTTAACAAATCAAATCGTAGTTCACAAATAAGCTAGTGTTTATATATTACCGTATGAGTGATTGAAGGCATTTTAAGAGATGACTAGGGAGGGGGGACGCGTCATTCTTCACCTTTCGAACAATTAAGCAATCTACATCAACGAACGCATATCACCAGATATAATCAAGTTGTACGAGGATTCGGATCAAATGACACAATATGATTACTAAATATCATTTAAGAAATAATATGTTACCAGATAGAATGAATTGTCAAATTTAACTGTAATCTGTAAAATGATAATCACATAACAATAAGTAAGTAATCTTATACAACACTCGGTATTACATAATAAAACAATAGAATCATCCATATATAAAGAGAGAGAGAAAAAAACAAGAAAAATTAACTTAAAGTAAACTGATGTATAATGACAATAATAACATTGAATAAGAATAGAATACAATAGAAGCAACAGTAGATAACATTGTTAAATAATAATTTATTGCATTTATTGCACTATAACTTATAAACACATACATAGCAACAACAAAAGAAATGAACTAACAATAGACAAGCTAAAAACAAAAATGTAACAGGTGAACATTACATACCCCCCCGCTCTGT
Source organism: Schistosoma mekongi (assembly GCA_034768735.1). NCBI lineage: Eukaryota > Metazoa > Platyhelminthes > Trematoda > Strigeidida > Schistosomatidae > Schistosoma > Schistosoma mekongi. The sequence goes on from CM068305.1 coordinate 86,728,807, forward strand.
GTATATTTTGTATTGATAAATGCATTTTTAATTTGACTAGTTAATTAGTTATTGACGTTTAACTTTTACTCAAAATAAGAATTTCTATATAGAAAGAATAAAAGAAAAGAAAAACAACGAAAAAACAAAAACAAAAGAAGAACAGAACGAAAAAGAGAAAAACAAAACAAAACAAACAAATTGCATATTGACTAAACAATAAATACGAAAACAATTTAGAAATAACAATAATAATAACGATAACGAAATACAAATGTACATATATAAGAAAACTCACACACACACATATACAGATATAGATGCATACGAAATTAGTGGGGGTGGGTGGGAGGATTCCCGAAGAGATTATATTGCACAATTCAGTTTTTCTATGCATCATCATCATCTTCAGTTGAAGATGACTGAGTATGTGTGTGTAGGAGAAAGATTTCAGAAGTGGATGGAGTCATAATTAAATAATAACGAAAATCAAGGAACTAAGATAGTTATTAATTGATAACTTGCTGAGAATTGTATGCGGCGTAGTAGATATATGTATATACTGAGGTAAAACAATTCGGCTGTCAGATATTCAGATATTAATCGACTGGAACAATACTGTACAGATAGAAATTTAAACTTACAGAACAGTATAGCACCTCATATGAAACGCATATATATATATATATATATATATATATATATATTCAGTTGGGAGAAGGTGAACCATACAGACGCTTTCATCACTCATAATAATAATACTGTTTGCGTAAAAGATGTGGTGATACAATACTATTGATTGTGGAACTTTGATTTACATTTGTATGATTAAAGATTGGGCTACCAAATGATGGATTGAGTTGTATCCTTTTATTATTATTACTAATATTACTACTATTGCATAGATTCAGACGAGTAGGAGGTGCGAAACGTACTTGAAGTGATGGTTTTTGTGGAACAGTTGATGAACTAGGCCTAGTATTCATCAGCGGACGATTTAGATTGTAGTGATTTGAAGTAAATGTTTGATGTTGATTAAGTAAACCTAAGGGATTTCCAGTTGTATAGTTTGAAGATGGTAAATGTGTTCCATAACAGTGACTAGTCATCATCATCATATGAGGTATTCTGGTGAAACTAGGACCTGCAATAGATGTCGAATACGTCATTGAATTGGGATCAGCAGAATGACAAGGTATAAAAGAAGTTGGACTATTAACCTGAACACTATGGATATTAATGCTGGAATTGAAAGATGTTTCTTGAGGAATAACATTCGATGAAGCTGAAGAATCGACTGTAGAAACAGTACTATTTGGACAGCTATGCATAGGAGATGTTAAAGAACTAGAATCTTTACAAACAACAGAGGAATTCTTTAGTTTATCAGGAGGTAAATAACCATGCGGACAATACATATCAGGAATGAACATTTTAGAAGATTGTTTAGTTATGCCAACGCAACTACTACTATTACTACTACTAGCAGTAGGATTTTTCTGCTCTGGTACGGAATGTTTAAAAGCGTAATGTTTTCTAGGCGATAAGCCTTCAGATAATGTTGAATCCGGTTCTAAACTTGACGCTTCTGATGACTGAGAATGAGAAGAATTTGAGTTTGAGACACCTTCATAACTACCGCTATAATCTGCGTCCTGATTATCTGATAGTTTATGTGCATGTGAAGTTGAAGCGGTAGGCATCGCCTATAAAAATAAAATATATGTATAAAATAATTAGTTTTAGGTTCATTACAACAACTAATCGGATGATGTAAATTATAATATCAATGTGATAACCTCGTAAGTTAGTCATGTACAATGTAGAACTTGGTGCATAAGTGCATCAATCCTAGTTGTTACACCTTATTATTAACACAGTGCTTAGTCATAAAGTTAACAGTCGTCGTAGAAAAACATTGATTGAAATAGCACCATTGAGATAGATTTTGAGCCATCTCACCAAACGTTTCTAACTACGCTGACTCTAGCCAGGTCGTATGTATTTACCAGCAGCATTCACACCAGGACTCGACAACTCCAAGAGCTGATATATTGTAATTTGAAAGTTTTTAACATTCCTCCATTTTTATTAAACATTGAAATAGGGTAACAAATCAATATTAAATTACGCACAACGTTGCGTAACTGACGAATTTAGATATATGAAAGTAAGAAATGAAGAAAAATTAAGTGGATATGAAAAGGTTAATGCGTTTTTAAGTTTTAGTAACAGTTTCGTTATAACCACTTCAATTGAACATATTTCACGAAAAGATTCAGTCAGTCAATCACAACATAGAACTCGGTACATGCGTATATCAATTTAAGTTGCCGTGTCCCAGTTAGCATATGGATAATTTCATTTCGGAAGGTTAATTTTCTGAAACACATGTATGCTCTCCAGTTACCAGTAAAAACAGTAGTACCTGGGCTAAACATACATTTTGGTTATAAGAGTAGACAGCTTTCAGGTTTTCACTACATGAAAATGACCTCTACATTTACAATTGGTATCTTAAAAGCTGCTTACACAGTCTGCTTTTCACTTCCTTATCCCTTTATAAATGTTTTAGAGTATTCATCCACGACAACCTAATTAAACACAGAGATAGTATCAACAGTGGTGGTTTTATCAATTTGAGAGTATGATCGCAAGATATATAGTTGAGGTCAGTCACATATGACCTTCATACATCTTGTTCTGAATCTATCGCCTACATACTTTTAATGAAATCTGTCAACATTATTCAACGCCCTCCTTCCATCGTAGGACAGTAATATCGTTGAAAATGGTGGTTATCTGATGGAAACACCTTACTACCGTTAAACTCTTGAACAGTCGGCATTATGAATTATTGCTTTCAGTCTTACTGATCATCTACAAACCTGCCTCGGATAATAAAACTTAAAGCAACATCAAAACAATTGCAAAATATATAAATATGCTAACAATAGCAGACCTGAATATCAACAAACAAGAATAAATGAGTGCCCAGTATTTGACCACTAACCAAACGTCAAATATACTGATCGATAAAAATTATTGCGTACGAAAAATACAACTACGGTATAGCATAATGATGAGTTTAGGCAATGCGCTTAAACTGTTTATGAAGAATAACCATAATAACAAGATAGTAATGAACCTAAGCCAATGGGAAGTAACCTATTGTAATACCTATGTATGGTGCTTAAACAGTATTTGATCATTAGAAAAATAACTATTTGTTAGCATTATAAAGTAAAAATGATAGTGATAGGTGTACAGAATACAAATATAGAATACAACAAACGAATGTATTCGTAGATCGAAAACTCTAAACTAACTCTACAACTATCAGCTATTTCGAGTAGTTGAATGTATGCGTACTAAGCTCATATTGATTAACGGCCAAAATTCTAAAGATTAAATGGATTGTCTTCTATTGAAGCATTTCGTTTCACATAAAGCAGTGGATTTCATTACCTTCGTACAGATGCATTCACTATATATTCGATTGGATTATGAATTCCGGCAATCCTTTGTACATCCCATTTTTCCGTACTCACCTTTTTCAAAGCATAACATTCGCTAAGTCTAGTCTTTATTACTGTCATGAATATCAACATTATTTCAACTCCTTTAATATTTATCTTAATAATCACATCATATTCTGCTGATGTATTAGACTGTTGCATATTGGTACCAGGCGCTATGTTGACTATGATCAATCCTGGACTCATCTAGAAGCAATTTAATCCTCATAATAAATTATGGGATATGGATTTCCTATAGCTATTCAGTTTTAAAAAACTTCAACCTATACATAAGCTATGCAAATACCGACTTTGAAATAGCTAAAGCCGGCTTTAAATTCGTCGAGCCAAATGGTTTGTATGTATCTCGGATTACTGTGATCTGGGCTGATTAGATAAAATGACTATTCAGAGCGGATATTTTAAGCAGCTCTCAAACTCATCCGTATACTATACATTGTATAAAAATACTTACTTTCTCATTAGAAGCTCGATTAGATGAACATGCTGAATTACGATGTTGTATAGCAGTTGAGGTGTATTTCTTCTTTGTTATTGTATTTGAACGATTTGCTTGTTGTTTTAGACGTTTTTTAGTTGAATCATCACTCAAGACATTTTGATGTTGTTGTGAGTGCTGTTCTACTGTTGCTGTTGGAATCGATGACTTTTTACTTATCTTACTACAAGGGAGTTTACATTTTGGTCTAGTTAAACAAGACTTCTCTTTCAATTGTTGTTGTTGTTGATGATGATGATGATGAGGACGATTAACAATAGTTGATTTAGTTGAAATGGAACTTACGGAAGAGCATGTATCTATGGTGGTAGTAGTGGTAGCAACTGTTGTCGATGTTAACGAGATTGTAGTGGATATACTATTATTACTACTACAAGTAGTAGTAACCTTATTTTCATGATGATGATGCTGATGAAAAATGTTGTTTATGCCATTGGCTGGAACACGATCAATAATACATACTGGATAACAATGCATTAATTGACATGTAGTCACTACTGTACAACTATTAACACATTGAAATTCATTATTCGGAGATAAATGCTTCAATAACATTTGACTATCATCTAATATTTCAGATTTTTCTGTCATAAAATTAAGACCAGTTGGTCGATTACTAACTTTACCATTATTATTGACGATTGGTTGAATTGATTCCTTTGAAGTTGAATGATCTAATTTGGATGAAGTATTAGATATTGTAGTAAGATAGACAGAAAGGGAAATGAATAAAGTATAAAGGAAAAATTGATAATGAAATTGTGATTTAATTAATATTTGACTTTTAGTGGACTGATAAAACTTCGAAGCCGTCAGTTTTCAAATGTACTTTCACCTATTTCATAGACATTTGAAGTAAGTAATAATGTTTGTTAATCATAAAGTGTACTCACGAACATCTTCAAAATTTCGGAGGTTGACTAATAACTTAGCTTAGGTTTAGTAGCTAGATGTAATCCGATTTAACTAATCTAGATCACTGAAAGACCCAGTTTGTAAGAAAAACAGAATATAAATCTTCTTGAGATAATCATAAATGAATTCATTTGACTAAAATATTAGTCTCGATAACTACTGGGTAAGTCGGGGTGCTTTCTGATCTAGATGAGGATGCATTAGCCAAATATCGATACTTCGTCAAGTTCTAAAAAATAAGGATATTTATCGACATCCGACAATAGTGGCGTTAGTTAACTTGAAAGGTAGTGTCCACCATTATAAGGTACACCTTAAGTTATTTACTTGAACGCTACTGAGCAAGTCAAATAATACGGAGAACTGTCATCATAATTACTAACCTTAAGTAGTTTTAATCAAGATTGCCTCATCCTACGCTTTAAGTAAATTAGTCATCGATGTCCTCATAAAATCACACTTTCTCCATTCAACTCGTTAATTGACCTATGATAGGCATATGATATAGCCTTATTTGATGAAGACGTTGACATTATATGGTCTCCTGAACGCTTTGAGTATTAAGGTAAAAATGTTTAGAGTCTTCTACTCTTATTATGAATGGTAAATTTTACATTAAGATTGATCTTTGTCGTCTATAGTGATCACAGGAAGTTGGGTAATAGAGTGTTGATCACTTCGCTTATTTTGGAAGTCACATCATCATTAGTGAGTCGGTGGTTAGTGAAATCTTGGCAAAGATTCATAAGGTTCATTACGATATTGATAACTTGTAGCAGTTGTGCATTAGGCAAGAAATTCATCTGTCAGACAAAAGACTCTATAGATGCAAATAATGAGTTAGAAAAATAGAGGACATGCAAGGGCTGAAGGTCTTTGTTTATATGTATTTACGAAACATTGTTCGTGTATTTTGAAATAAATGAGTACGGAATGGTGATATTCGACACAGAGAACTTGGCAAATATGGTAAGTCAGTTGGTAAAGCTGTGAGTCTTCATCAGGTGAGGTAAGTGATATGTTTTGAATGTACACAATCACTACCTACCTCGATACACGATGTTGGCTGATATAGAAGTAGGATAGGAAAAAATTAAAGGTGGACAGAACAAAACATTGCATTAATTCATGCAATCGTTGATTGTTGGTGTAACCCGTGTTGGTAGGAGTAGACAACTTAGACTGGGTTCGCGTGATAATCGCGACCATTGAATGGAAACATTGGTTGATGTGACTCATAATCAGTAATAAAACAACAGTTACAGAAGAACTTGAAAGCACGCGCGTATGTACCCGGTTCCAAGTCGTTGATGACTAAGTGGTTACTGAGAAACTAAAAAGACGCTATCACAGAGTATTGTATGTTTATCTTCACCTATTCTATTCTTTTACAGAAATGATGGTACATTTACATCAGTGACACTAATACACTAATGCCACTCAATATTTCCAACTGGTGACTGGGTATATTCGAGCCAGGCAATAAGGATCAGACAACAACATAACTTACACTAAAAATCAATAAGTTCATAGAATAATGTGGCACATCTTTAAAATCACATGTACTCCAGCCAACATGGAATATCGAGTTAGAGAGTGATCAATTCATTTCTTATTTTCATTTATAATGATCTATATTTATCCCTGTCTGCAAAATCATATCGGATTCTTTTATTTCTTGTAGTTATGTTTTCGACCTTTATTCATTTCTATTATTTTACAGTCGGTATGATGATTCAACTATTTAGCATTATCTATTTTACTGATTGTTAACTTACAATTTTCATTTATAAAATATACATACACATTAATATACAAAATCTGTTTACTACATTCCTTATTTCATGTAAATTATGAATGTGAAACTATTGAAAATGAAATCATCGAAAAAGATAAATTTTCATTAATGAATTATTTACTTTTAATAAATAATATGAATTATGAATTGAATATTCAATCTTTGATATAAACTTTTTTATGCATTATAATTAGTCTTATAACTTATACAGAGTTGATTGAATAAAGAGTTACCCGACCGTTACTGCTACCTTGATGTGGTGATCGGGTTTGCCTATCGTAATGACCTAACTGGGTTATATTGGCTGGAACGCATGTTCCTCTAGACCCTACTATGCCAAGCAGGTCTGTTAGAGAACGATAAGACTAAAGGCAGCAACCTAAGATCTGAGGGCGAAATCGTACTGCTGGCTGCAGCGGGGTATGACAACAGTAAGGTGTTTCCCTCGGCTAACCAGCAGCATCTTCAGCGATGCTACCTTCTTAATGGAAGGAAGAGGTCAGAAAAGGTCGAAACTAAAAATGTCACACCTCACTTTACTCTACGGATTTCCGTCTCCAGCAGTAAGGCCTTCTAAAGAACGGAGCAAACACTTCAAAAACTTCCCAATAACAAGGTCGTGCGTGATCTAAACTTATCATAATTTTCTTAAATCTTATCTCCGATCACTATTCCTTTCCATTAATACCAACTCTGTTACTACCTCCCCTACTCTGGAATTCGATCCAACAATTTAATCTCTGTCTGCTAATTTGGGTATGGCAACTTGAACTGATTTACGCATGTACCATATTCTAAGTTGTAACTGACTGACTGAATTAAGAGTTAAGTAGTATGTAAATGATCATTACAGTATAAGAAATGAAGTATGCAACACATTCATGAAATTAGTATTCTATTACAGAATTTGGAGCTTTACATGACGAAATAATTCAAGATAGAAAACTAATGTAAACTGGGAAGAACACATGACAGTTACTACACCCTAGTACTTCTCAAAAAAAGGCAAATTCACAAGCCTACACTACAACAAACCGAACATAAAACCATCAAATTCCAAGGTGGCCGTTTAACCATGATACCAATGAGTTGACATACGATGGTGTACACTAATAACTTCAGTTAGTACAGGAAATATAACGCGACTTCATCAGTGGGGTAACTATTTCATGTTCGACTGAGCTGAACACTAACCAAATCTCGACTGCTGTTAGAGGAATGAGGACAGTTACCACTTCCCAGTTTTTTAATGTGCAAGCGTTCTTCTTAATGAGGTACTTAGATAGGAAACTGAGTTAAGCACTGTATTGACGACGTGGAAACAAGATCATATTGCTACAGGTTTGGAAACTTGGGCAAGTCGCGAACGACAGTTTTATGAGTAATGTAAAGGCTTTTTCTACTATAGGAAATCTGTAGTGTGTATTTCTAGGGATGATATTTTCTAACACAGTACATTTAGCAGTACGAATTCGCTCTTGGACCCTGAGTTTGCTGATTTTGTTCCGTAGCTTTTTAAACAACTTGCCTTAAAGAACAACTGATCCAGAAAGTATAGCCCAATCACTTAGCCACCACAGGCAACGCCGGTTAGCAGTTATGGTTGTGACGTCTCAGTAGACCCTGAGAATTACTTCCTTAAGTTAACCACTAGTAAACCAAGGTTGGTTCATTAGGCTTGACTTCAAAATGTTTATTATCCTTTTTAGAAATAACAGATATTTAGCTAATTATAAAAATAACTTACTCTTATTTTCATCAGTTATTTTAATAGTTGGATTTGATATCAATTTATTAGTATTAAATGTTGTAGACATTGAAGGCAATCGAGGTGGAGGTGAACACGGTACACCGGAATGTGGTAGCAATTGTGATTCGCTATCTAACGAAGGATATTGTCCTGCTTTCATTGCACGACGTCGATGGTAACTAGGTGAAAAGCATGGACTATTTGGAATTATCATGGAAACGTTAGGTGTAGAAAATGCACCATCTCTTGTTATTGTTGTTGTTGTATTCACGTATGCGTGTTCTGTGGAATGTGGTGGTGAAAATGTTTCATGCAATGGACAACGTATACAATTACATTCTACAAGAGGAAACGTTGTACAAGAATTTCTAGGTTGTGATGCGCGATCTAAGGAGACTGTACGTGGATCCATCGATCCGACTAAATGAGGATATAGAGATCGCTTGGTGGAATTCAACATAGGTATTCGTTGCTGAAATAATAACCATAGAATTAAAAAGACATATTTTAAAAATCATCCTATATTGATAAAAGAGAAAAGGGATTTAAAATAATTCACCACCATTATATTATTAACATTAAAGTTTGTGCCGTCTTTACATTCAGTCGGTTAATTTTATCATGGATGGTGTGTTCTCTGGATAACCATCGTAAATCAGAGATTACTAATTAGTTTATTCAAACTAGGTTGAAGTCCAACCTCGGCGGTGTTCACTCACCACTACTCAGTAAATTTCGTGAAGGTTCTCAACTACTCGTTAGATTACCTTAGGAGATAATAATACAACACAGTTACTGAGCAAAGAATTGTATAATGGACTTTAAGTGTATCCTTGAGTTAGCTGATTTTTGATCGATGAGAACCGAGTAACCAATTGATAAGCGAGCTTGGTTGGTGACCTAGTAATAAACGACCTTCGGACAACGACCAAGTATACTCAGTTTATTGTTAATCTTCCTCGATGCACCTAACTCAGAGCCAGAGACAAACGAACACTTGAATGAACTAACAATATAGTAACAAGGATTGTTATAAATCAAAATTTCATACAGTTGTTTAAACATATGCATCTAAGATCAAACCAAACAGCTGACCAATTAGAATCACAGCATCAACGCAAAACAGTGATAGAAAATTAGAACAGTAGACTGTAATTTCATTTTGCTACTAATACATCAGTTTCCTCATTTTTATGGTTATTGCGTCAACCAAAGGATATGTCTATCATAACAGAATCGGAGTTACAGGTTGTAAAATCGGGAAATGCTGTTAACAAAGACATTACAATACACACACCACAATTTAAATCTGTGTGAATGTATATGTGAATATGGATTGACAGTTCACTTAGTAAAGGTATTCGACATTCACACATTGAAGTTCTAGATTCTAACATTTCGCTTCAACGTAGATAATATACAACGAAGTTGGAAATCAGAAACACTAAGATGTATATACAAAGAAATAATTTTAAATCGAAGAAATCTAGTATCCATGTTTACCTCAAATTTTTCCGGTTGCACTGTCTGTTTAAGGCATGGACCATAGAAACGTGGAGACATAATATTTGGCTGTGTCACACGTCTAGTCATGTTATGTCCTGTACATGAATGTGTTCTACAATTTGACATATTTGTCGGCATTACAGGTAGACTTCCAGGATTTGCAGGCATATTATAAAAATGATTTATAGGGCATTGATGACGGTGATGATAATAATCGCTGTTTAATCCAAATGGTGAAGACGATGACGATGAAGAATTTGGAGGTATTTTGCAGCGACGAAAATCACTGCTGTTGATACCGACAGGAGCAGACAATGGTGAACAAATTTGCAATTGATAATTTAATTCACATTGACGTTGATGGGATAAAACCATAGAATCGACTAGAGAACTTAATTGCTGTACATGGGATTCAAGCTAGTTGGAAATAAGAGAAGAGGTGGTGCTATTATTATGTAATTATAATTAAGTACAGATAGTTTGAAGTTATCAATTCCTTAGTATCTAAATTGGCATAAACTGAAAAGTGCTTTATTAACAGTCACTTGGGTTAAAACAGGTTACCTATCAGTCATTAATAACATAGAGCGTAGCATATATGTGAGCGTCAGCTCAAATTGTCGTATCATATTGGCACGATAAGAATACACTAAAGAGATTAAGAATAAATGAGGACAGTATATGTGAAAACAATAATGAGATTTACAATCTGATGGACAAAAAGCGGATGTATCCAGCGACACTGTGACTGATTTTCAGCTGTCACTCAATATCATAGATCTTAATTAGGTAGTATGCACCTACCTGATAATTTTTGTAATTGAACTTAGTCAACCAACTTGTGATCTGCGTACTAGTTTCTAGAACTCTAACTAACAAAAATAACTAAGACCTAATTAAAAAAAAGGGGAAGAATGAAAACTTAGTCCCAAGTGAATGTCAAACATATGCTAAAATAAATAACGAATTATATAGTTTTAAGGTAATTAAAAATTCCCGTCATCCAATCCGAAGACAAGAAGCTGAACAGTTGAAGGATGTAATATTACTATATCAAACCTTCTGGAAATTTTTGAAGAGCCTTTTTAAAGCTTCTGAAAGCTTCGTCGAGCCTTCATAACAATACATGATTCAGATCAACAGTCGATAAAATCATGATCTCATGTCACGTGTTGCTCATAGTTGCCCCTACTTTCTGCCAAATTACTCTTAAACCGGTCAATACACTGAGATAAATAGTAGTTGAGTGTAACCATAATTAAGTAAAGAATAAAAACATGGGAATTATGTACGATAGGGTATGTTTACCTCATCAATATACTGAAGTCGAACGTTAAGATCAATAAGACGTTGTTTTAATTGATGGTTTTCTTTAAGTAAACTAGCATAATCCATTTGAGAAATATTTTGAATAGGTTCTGATTTCAAAGATGACGGAAATAATTCAGGTTGACCAAACTTTTCAATGATAGGTACACCATCTGATAGTAGTTCTGGCTGACAATTACACACGAAAAGTTGATTTTGATTGTTATTATTATTATTATTATCTCGATTGTATGCAGTGTAGTCATATGCTGTTGCCAAAGAGCAAATATGAGATGTAGTCGTGGTGAAAACAAAAGCGGCTGGTGTACAGGATACCGAAAGATTATTAAAAGATGTTGGCGGGAAGCGAGGCAGCATATATGGACCACGATGATAGCACCAACGTAAAGGAAATCCATGGGCTTGAGAAGAAGCAGGTGGCATTGGTGGTATAACTAGAAAACAAAACAATCAACAACAAAATAAGCCTTTTATTTACACACATGTATTTATGACATTATTAAATGTATTGTCAACTTGACTGAATTTCATTTATGAAGTGGGTAGCTAAAATGTTAACAGTTGGTTTACTGAGTTAGATGTCCCTTGAGAATGTTAAACTCATAAGAAATAACTTGCAAAAATCACTCCTGTAATTCATTTCGGGTTTAAAATGTTTACACTATCCATTTTTCATGCTTTCCATACTTAAGAAAGCAATACCCTATGAGTTAGTTTATTTTACAGCCAGCTATTACGCAACACCACATTCAAAGAAACTTTCATTGTATTGTATACACAAGAACTGTATGCCCGATTCACTCTGATATATGGAATTATACATTATCAATAAGTTGGTCATGAACAACGTAGAACCCGATGCATATGAACATAGGTTCAAGGTGCCATACCATCTTAGCACCACAAGATTAGCACAACAGTATAATTAAACAGAAAGGAATGCAACAAACGTATAGAGTGAGATTAAAGAAAATATTAAGAGTAGAGATATGATTGTGGTAGGGGTGATTTCGATTGCTGCTAGAAGTATACATTTTTCACTTTCCGGTTGCGCACATCGTGGGAGGATTTTTTTTCTTGGGCTACCTGTGGAACAAATTAAGTTAGGACTGGTCTTAAAGACCTGGGAGCGTGACTGCAGTGCTCAAGGGACAACTACTAAGAGCCGATCACACACGATCTTCTTGAGAGAGGGTTTTGTTGTGTTAGCTCAGTAGTGCCAGAGACGGAAATCCGTGAAGTAAGGTGAGATATACATTTTTAGAGCCAACGTTTTCTAAATCTACCCTTTCTTTGTGGGAAGGTAGCATCGTTGCCATGATGGTTGTATGAAGAAAAAACCTCACTGCTATAATACCACTGTACATTTAGCAGTAGGATTTCATCCTTGGACCATAAGTTTGTTGCTTTTAGTTTTACTGCTCTTCATCTGACCGACCTGGCATTATTAGGTCTTAAGGAACGATTGTCCCAGTCAGTATAGCCCGACTATTTCATCACCACATGGAAGGCAGACTACCACGAAAAGGTAGCAGAAACGATGGATAAGTTGGATTTTTATCTCTAGATAGACTAACACCGAAGCTGGTGAGAAACAAAAATCTCGTTCGATGTCAGTAAAATATGATTATTTATACGTGCACAGCAGAGTAAGGAATTTCGAATTAGAGCAAGGATCCAAGTTGCATACAATTTGTTTAACAAAAGCATTAACATTTGATACATTTGAACTGTAACATCAGAAGAATAACTTTTGAAAGTAAATATAAACTACATATACAGCATACTAATGTATTACAATAGCTGATTTCTAATTGCTTAGTTTCAGGTTTTCTTGTTTGGAGATGCTTAACGATGATGATTGTGGACCGCTCAACTTGGTTTCTATAACGTGCTTTTATCACATTGTAGAAATAAAGAAAACATATATACAGACGAACAATACAACCTAAGATCTAGATAAAAGATTAAGAGTTAATGTATCTGAGAAACTGATCGATCTCCAATTGATGCCACTTAATATCCCCATCAATTTATTGAGTCTATAATGCGAACTCAAACTGAGTACTCTTTATATATTAACACAGGTTACACAAACAGTCAACGACTTTATGGACTAATGCCACGTTATAGTTTGTAGCCATCCTAACTGTCTTCCATTCAATTCCTGCTCCAGACAACACTGTGCCTCAATTAAACAGTGGTTGATTATAGATAAAACATGTTCCAACGACGTTGATCAATGAAGATTCACAACTTCATCAACCGATAAGCCATCTTTGCTTAGTACTCTGTATCTAACCACTTAGTTATGTAGGTTAGTTGAGTGAAAAATCTATACACAAAAACAGACAGCGATATTGTAGACTACAAAAATGTTGACATTTAAAAACAAGATGATAAACAATTGTACATAATTAATAGGGGTGAAAAAACAAACAAAGAAATCGCTCACTATCATTTTTCATAATTCTTGAGAATTCTTCTTTATTCTGTGGACAAATTGGACGCTTTGGTAGGACAACTCCATGAGGATAAGGTATAGACAATGATTCCGGTGGATAATAATTCTGTTTCATATAAAGAAAATTATTTGGATTTTCAAATACTGGAAATGCTGGTGATTTAGGCAAAACAGCAGAATTTGGTGCGAAATGTTTTGCATCACATTGACCAATTGGTAAAAGTCTATCCGGATTCTGAATATAGTTATTAGTCGGATGTGGGTGGGGTAATTGTGAATATGAATATGGATGATGGTATGCCGATGGTAGCCAAGGGTTATTCATAAACATGGGTTCTTCAATTGGTTGAAGTTGATCTGGAACTTTATAAGGCGGAGGAGGTGGTGGTGGCGGTGGGAATAAATCTTGTGAATTCATATCACCTGTTTCTGAAGGTATCCGATTAGCTAAATTAAAAACATAAAAAAGAACAATGCCAAGAACTATAGGAATAGTTTTGACATATAAACTGTGAAGTTCATTGATAGCTGGCTAGTCATTACAACGAAAAACCAGTTGATAATACCCTGGATCTTCATCAGTTGAGGTGGTTAAAACGGGTCACCATCTACTTCGACGGGTAGTATTAATGAATGTGGGAGTAGGCTGGAGGAAAGCTATGAATGTGCAAACCAAAACGCGGTATTGATCCATATACATATTGACCAAACTCGGTATTACTCGTCGTAAACTTGGATTAAAGGTGGTCTTGTCCATGTATATATGTACATATGATCAACATAGAACCTGGTACATGAAGGCATCGGTCAAACTTGTCATACCTCAAAAGCACTGAAAGATTAACACCGTAATAGTAGAAGTTACTTCAGTGATAATAATAACTAAAACAAAGAACAGTGAACATATAGTTTCCAGTCACTGGTTACGGCATTCATATGGACCCCAACCAGGTAGTTAGCATTTATCGACACGACTCAAATCAGCGGTCAGTGACTTCATGGACTGATGTCATGTTTTGGTTTGGCCGCCCCTAACTCACTTCCATCCTACTCCTATATCAGTCATCATCACGCGGTGAGGTAGACGGTGGTTAGACATACGTAAACTTATTTCATTTCCACAAATCTGATAAAGAACCAACGCTAAAAATTCATGTAGAAATTATCAATTACAATACAGAAGTAACATAAAAACATTAAGTTTAGGCAAACATAGGATGATAAGCAACAAGTTTCTAATACAACTAGAAGTGTTAACTAGCTACATGTAGCTACTTGACGTCATTTGTGAGGTTTCCTTTTCAATTAAAAGGAGGCGAGAAATTCAAAACTCTAATTAAAATAGCTAACACCTGTTGTGGTTAGATGTGGATTATGAGAGCAGGTGAATTACAAATTTGGTGGTCTTTATTTTAATGTATGAATTAGTAAGTGATAAATAGATTTAAATTTTAGACAAATTTCTACAATCATACTCAACTTTACCTACTTTTAAAATGTTATCAGGACTAGTTGATATACGATGAAATCTCTAAATGGATACAGAAAGCTACCTTGATTTTTCTAAATTACGTCACTTAACGCGTAGGTGAAATAATCGTCTGGCAATCAGACGAGCACACTGTGAGGCAGTCCACTATGTATTACTTCACTACGTGAATAACTGGGTGTGAAAGTAGAAAATATGAACAGGCAACAAATTTGATCATATATATCTTTGGAGCGTTTCTAGAGTATCATGGAATAACGATGTGAATAAAGCTGAAGTTAGGTATGAAGTTACTCAATGTTGGTAGACTACCTGATTGAAACCCATGCGATAAACGAGATTACAGAAGCTCGGTGATGTGAATGAGAATCAGTGACAGTGGAAAAGATACATTAGCGCCTTACTTTCGATT
Organism: Schistosoma mekongi; assembly: GCA_034768735.1. NCBI lineage: Eukaryota > Metazoa > Platyhelminthes > Trematoda > Strigeidida > Schistosomatidae > Schistosoma > Schistosoma mekongi. The sequence continues at coordinate 86,744,487 of CM068305.1, forward strand.
TGAGTTTAAGTTCCAATATTTCATATATGCTTTTTTATTCAGTCCTATTGAACTATATTCTCAAAGTTATCTTTCACATTATCAACGCTATCACGTTATTTCGACTCCTTTGTTGTTCATCTTGTTAATTCGATCTCATCATGCTCATGTGGTGAGGTAATTTGAGCTAGCTAAAAATGCAAGTTTCCATATCGTGGATGACAATGAAGGAAACGAAGAAAATGAGTCGAGGTTCAAGTTAGTGAACGCCACACCAGCAAGATGAGAGAAGAGATAAATATGAACCAAACGAGTCCCAAACAACGACCAATGGGGTTTTCTTAAAAAATAGATTACCATGCAAATACGAAAACTGAAACAGTCAATTACTCACAATAATCAGGACAATCTACTTCAAAATCACATGGTTCCTGTGAAGAATTTGGTAAGATTAATTGAGGCGCTACTTTTTGTCCAGAGTCCGTGTAGTTATATATCAGCTGTTTATCTTCATTTGGCTGATAATCATGACGCTGATGATAATGATCATTATTATGTTGTTGTCGATATCTTTCTTGTTCTTCATGTAAAGCGAACAATGCTTGAGATTCATTTACATAGGAATGTGAAGAACGATGTATCATCATCATCTGCGTTGCATTATCATCATTATTATCGTTATTGTTGTCGTTAGTAGTACCAATGACAGTTTCGTCGTTGTTACACGGAAGAGGTGCATCGTGGTCGGTATCCACCATATTATCGTCTACGTTAACATCATCTTCATCACAGATATCGTCATTATTATCATCAGCTTGGTCATCACTATGAGTGTTGGATTCCATTTCTTCACCACTGGGAGGTGTCTGACGCAAATGGTGATGATTATCATCATCATCATCTACACGTCCACCATCACGACCATAATCTACATCACCGGAAATCGAGGCATTTGTTGAAAATTCACCGTCGCCTTTCACATAAATCTTATCTTGATCATTGTATTCAATTTCACTTTGACCCTAGAAAAAAGATAACTTATAATTGTACTGGATGTTGTGAAGATTATTGGATCTAAAACTTCGCATCAAGAATTGATCATAGTTAGGAAACCACTAAAAACATATTTTTCACCACCAAAGAACTTTATAAAAGGGTTTACTCAAAACCTCACTAAATATCAAACCCAAGACCTTCAGTTTTTATAGTAAGCGTTTAACAAATAAACAAATGAGTCGGAATTCAATAGTTTATTTCTTTAACTACAGTCAATTCGCGATATATAAATTTGATTGCAATAACCCCAAATGATAATAATACAGTATAAAACCTGTCATTTATAGATAAATAGATATTCTAGAGAATCTTTAACTGAACATATATAAGCTCCGGTGAACTGAATTGATTGTAACTCATGCAATTCTAAGGTAGATCAAAACTTGGTTCAAATTCCCATATCATATTAGTACGACAACATCAAATTAGCAAGATTAATGTCATAATACAGTTCAGCAATAAAGAGTGTAGAAGTATGCACGAATAGAAAATAGAAATTTAGACCTAGGAAATGGAAAGTGAATACACTTTAACCGATTCCAATCAACAACAGCCAATGACTTCAATCAAAACATGAAACTCGTGACACCTTGATTTAATTAATGTATTTAACCTTGGAGAACACAGCGCCATAAAAACAATGTGTAAACATTATCATTCAATTTACGCAATATTTAATATGATGAGAATGATTATCTACTTCCTAAAAGTGACCGAACCAAGACATTCCATTAGTACATAAGTATATTAACCGTTGGTCTGAATTGTATTAGTAGATGCAGACTACCACCTGGTCAAGGTTCATATAATAAGTTATCAGTATTTAGAGATGATGCCTGACATGGTTCGGAGTTGATCACAGTGACGAAGGTGTATTTACCCTTCATTTTCTGTCAAACCTTAAGTCCTATTATTCCTTCATGCGAACTTTTCAATTAACCTAGTTGAACCATATTCTCAGTGTTTAGTAATTCGTATTATTATTGCTACTATGATTTTGCCAGCTTGTTAATTATATCTAGTCGTGCTAATATTTGTATGACAACTTCAGCTAACGTATATTTGTGTCAGGCTCAACGTACATTAAGAATAAGTAAAAGGAAATCATCTTAAAATGACAATCATTAAAAATGAAAACATCAAATTGTTTTCAACCAAGACAAAAGAATAGCAAAACAATTATACACACTACCCGATTAAAAATTCCTGGTGAATCAATACTGGATTCCATTTCATCTTGTGTAGCGGATGAACATGTGTTAGAAGATGAATGACGAGGTAGCAACAGATTATTAGTATTTTTGCTGTGAACAGATGTCATTATACGGCAACATTGGCTATCAGGAGATGGTTGGAAACGCGGTGATTGATTTTTATTCAACTGTTGTAAAATTGAGGTTTCTGATTTACCAGGCTGATTGATTGACGGTTCACGCCATTCACGATTGGTAGATTGTACAGTAGTAGAAGAAGATGGAGAGTTCTAATAAATAAGGCAATATAGAAGAGTATGCTATGTAATCTATCAAATGTAAAAATAACCTAATAGTAGTAAGTACAGCTGTCCCATGCTATCCATGTTACCAGCTTGAAACACAAGATTTGATGGCTTGGCTTGCCTTACAAATATTATTCCAACAGCTTCCATATCATGCTTTACTTAGTGACAAAAATAGTAACCTCGTGAAAGAAGTTCAAATATAATAGACAATAATTAAGTCTACTAATCAACTTATTACAAATTAATCAGCGGCCTACTCCAACAGATTGTTAAATGTGACCACATTTACTTTTCTGATACTTAATTTGCATATAAACATGCCGTATTAAGTTGGAGCATAGACCATTAATTCTTTCGAGAATCTGGAACGTATATGCACTATAAACATGACTCGACTAAAACGGTCAGTGTTAGCTCCCACTAGTTTGTTTATGTGGAAATACTCACGCACAAAATGCAAGCTCATTAAGGACTTCGCTAGGATCGGATATTAACGCTCAAAAAGAAAAACTATATATATATATATATATATATATATATATATATTGAACTGCACGATCTTAACAATTCATACTGTTGGGCTAACTGTTAAACGTCCGACTGGTGAACTATACCAGTAATATCTTTTCATTGAACCTCTACAATTACCTTATGAAATCAATCATTACTGAGCCTATGTCGATTATGATTGGATGATATGGAATCCGTTAGATTCAGAGACAAAATAAATGAAGTTTAATAATGTCGAGATATGGTAACGGCAACGTATGTAGTTGTTTTGCGCTTCTCCCTTTTCAAATGCAAAATGTTACGCCAGGACTGGCCTGCTTCTCCTCCTAAATTAGTTACAGGGAGTAAAGTAATTGAATTTCTTGACCGCTTCACTTATCTCGGAAGTCTCATCACCTCTGGTGGGTCGGTGTCTGACGAAATCTCAGCACAAATTCAGAAAGCCCAAATGGCTTTCGCCAATTTACGCCACTTATGGCGCAGGTGAAATATCCGTGTCTCAACGAAAGGCCAGGTGAAGCAGTCCGCGCCGTTTTAACATATAGTTGCGAAACGTGGGCCATGAAAACACAAGATATGGGTCGACTCCAGGTATTTCACCATAGGAATCTTTGTAGCATCGCTCGAATATCATGGAACAGTCAAATAAGTAATATTGAGGTTAGATAAAAGGTTCTTGGGAAATATGGTAAATCAGTAGAAGAGGTCATTAACCTTCACCGACTGAGATGGTTGAGACATGTATTGTGTATACCCGACCACCGCCTACCTCGTCGTGCGATGTTGGCTAGGGTTGAAGTAGGATGGAAGAAGAGTAGGGGCGGACAAACCAAGACATGGCATCAATTCATGAAGTCTTTGACTACTGGTTTAAGCCATGTTGGTAGATACAGATTACCTAGTTGGGGTCGCAATGAATGGTTGGAGACCCTGCATGACGTGGTTCAGAATCGGTAACAGTGGCGCAAGTGTATTCACTCTTTAACCTCATCTAGGTCTTGAATTCTATTACTATTTTCTGCACACCTTTACTCTTCCCTTTTGTATTCTGTTATTACGTTACCTCTGCAATCTCGTAGTGCTAATGTGGTATGGCGACTTGAACCTACGAGCGTGTGCCCGTCTCTACGTTGCTGCTGTTGATGATGATGTGGTTGTTCAATATATCACGAATTGACTGGAGCTATAAGTGATAGCCGTTGGCTGCTAGCTTAGTGACCTAAGAATGAAATGTTCGCCACAGAGCTAGGTCTTGGAGTCGAGCCATTGTGTAATTATGGGTGTGCTCTATCACTGAAGAGCGTTATTAGAGGATGAAACAACTATCCAGTACTTCCTGATTTTCAGTGGTTGTCTAATGCAGATTGATTTGTGACATCAAACTCAACAACCATTAGGAAATCCATTTATAATTTTATTGTGCTATGCATCAACCAAATACCTTACTCGATGTTCGACCAGTATTAATGGATTTCTAGTACAGTATCAACATGGATTAAAAAAGCTTTCATGATATAAAATTAGTAACTAATTACCCATGAACTAATTCCATTATTTTTCCTTGAACATTCATTAGAATTGACCAAACCAAATTCAATACCTTGTCTTCTTTTTATTTCAGATAAGAAAATTGGTGTATTTGATGAACTTAGACCAGGACTGCGATCATTATTCTCTGATGATGTGTAACTTTGATCACTACCTTTACGTGGACTCGAACTCGGTGGACTGTTTGTCGAACTGACTAGTGAAGTAGCAAAACCCGGCGCTAATAAACGCGATAATAATGGTGTACTTCTAGGATCTGCACGACATAGACTATCAACTTTATTTTTATTAACCTCGTTAGTCTTCAATGCTTTTTCATTATTGTTAAGAGTAGTTGTAATAGGTGTAGAAGAATTAGAAGACGTTGAAGTATTAATATTACTACTTGATAAATTGAATGGTCGAACAGGACGGTCTACAAATGGAAACTGTTTCCCACTGGTTACGTTATTGTTACAAGATGAAATAATTTGAGGCTTTTTCAAGTTTTGAAACTCCGCTGATCCATGAAACCAAAAACCGGAAAATTATCAATTAACTACACTACTATTGATATAAATTGATATAATCAGAGAAGTTTATTTGTAACGTATATATATATATATATATATATAATTATTATTATTATTTCCTCATATATATATATATATATATATATATATATATATATATATATATATATATATATATATATGAGGAAATAATAATACGCAGAGCACAATTAATCATAGGAATATCTTGAAAAAATAACAACCGAAATAGAAACAATAAAAGCTTAAAGCACTACATAATTTGTGACAATAACAGACAGTCACTCATAAATATTGCAGAGATCGTTACGTTTGAGGTTAAATATAAAAAATCACTGGGAAATAAAAAGTGCTGGAAAACTGCTCCGCCTAGAACGAAACTCCTATGGCAGTATGCACTTGTGACCCCCACCGATGATTGGACCGACGGAATTCAGACAAGAATATGAGGCAGTTTCCCATCAGTCATATTCGATAAGGTCAAACAATAACGCTAAATAATTCGAGTTAGTTACGCAAACACTTGGATGCTGGTGCGGTAGTCGGATAATCAGACACTTGTTGAGAGACCTGAAAATACTGCGTTCGATCCCTAATAGGGATATGAATGCGCACTACTAAGATGTCCCTTGCTAAGACAAAACATATTTGGCACACCTTGCCAGATGCAGCATATTGTGGATGTTGATATAGCAACCACATTCAGTGACTTGTGCTATGATTTCTAAGTCATTTGAATCGCTAGTAGCAGAGGGTTCTATGTGACAAAAGGAGTTTGTGGGGTAGATAGGAAGTTGATAAATAATATTTGATGATTCGTGAAGTACCAAGTAGGACATTTTAAAAAGTAGCTCAGTTGACCAATTGTTTCAATTTCTTCAATGTGGGAATACAGACCAATTTCATGAAGCGTAGTATGAAACCTTAAATATTGAAATACTGTAAGGCATTCGGCCTAGATAACCCGTCTACAATGCATTTTACAAGTGTGGTAGAAATATTCCTGTGCATTACTGATATGCCGGGCACCTAATGAAGATTGACTATCTTCGAGAACTGCTTTAGAACATTATTTCAATTATTATAACTGTGAACAGTGTAAACATTTCATTTCTATGACTATTACGTTCCCCTTGCCTAGTCCTCTCGTTTAGTATATTTACTCTTAGCATATTGTTTATTACTATCAACTGCAGTTGCCTAGTTATGTACAACTTGTCCCCATTCACTGCCACTCCTTCCTTTGTTCTGTATCAATGTTAGATTTCTGATTGGTTCACCGTGTGGTCTGATTTTGTGTATATATAAAGGCATGATTACAATACAATACGTTCTCCGTTTTCCGGTTCCCAATTCTGGTTCTTCTATTGTCGGCCTGGGGGTGAGTGGGCTTAGGTCAGTCGCGCATTATCAGCTAGGCACACTTCATTGGCGTTCACCACAACCAACCAAATCCTCCTTCATTTCTTTCTCACATCATAACAGTTCACGCCATAACAATAACCACTTTGTGGTGTGCTGTACTATATATTACTTATTCAGCTACAACTATATCTAGACATTCTGACAACTTATATGGTACAAAGTTAGCAACAATAATTTGACTCGAAATATACTACGGAAATTACTGCGAAGACTTGTAAAATCAGTACTGGGTGAAACAGATACGGAAATTTCACAACAAAAAGTAACAACACCAATATAGTATGAAGTGAAACAATGGTAACAAAGACTACAAAGAAGTGCCAAGGTTTATAGCAGGAAAAGATTAGGCGATTTGAGAGAAATAAGATTACCAATTAGTGATATCGAAAAGTATGTTAGGTTTGTTAAGTGAAGCAACACAAAGTGGATGAGGAACATATATACCACTTAAGCAATGATTATTAATCTTATAGATGAAATTGCAATTAAAATATCTCGTCAATAATTCAGTCAACCAGTCATAGTTCATGTAAGACCTTGAACGATTGTCTATCTGTTTCAGTTGACTTGTAGCAGTACAGACAGGAAACCGATCAGTTTAGAAATAATCGCGGAATTGAAAACGTCCCAAAAATGACTCAATACGACTAAGGATAGGAGTGTCCTATCTAAAAATTCTATCATATGGACATGCGTTTACAGTTTGACTCAGCTACGTGTCATTCTAGAAAAGATGGTATGAAATGACATTTTCTCCCTATTCAAATAGTCCCAACTCTAATTAATCGAATTCTCGAGATCAACTAGTATAATATCATACTGTTGCAGATTACAATCCCACCCCACTTACTTCCGTCTGAACAGTAGGAGGTAGTATTACTAGTCCCCATATTTACAATGTGGCTAGAAGCCACATATGCGAAGCCGTACCTGGTAAATAGGTTATTAACACTACGCTGAGGTTGAAGAGGTGGATTAGTGGTAGGAGTATTTGAAGGGACTGGAGTCGTAATAAGGTCCTAACTATTGCGTATGAAAGTCACTCTTAAATCAGAAAAAGTTTATGGATCCATTCATCGAATAAAAGCTGCTAGTAGATGGATCAATACAATACTAAATTTTCGTTTGTGTTACTTATATGCACTCTAAGGCATTATTACCGGTACTTAGTTGTTCCGGTTTATTGGAATGTATACATATATGTACTGTTCTGTTTATTTCTTGTTCTGATATGAAACGCGTCGTGTGAAATATGGTTATCCAAAAAAATTAAACAGTGAAAAGCAAAACACTGGCGACGAGGTCATAATGCGAAAATATGCAGGCACATTAGAATAAATTAAAAATTCACCGTCCTAGCCACTCTGGCAGTAAATAGTAAACAACATGTCAGTTTAAAATTAGGTACACATAACCCAGTTTGGGCGGTTAAGTAGCAATTTCGACGTATGGATCAAAGTCGAACAGACAATTTGAAATTCAGTTACCGAGTTGTATTTGGCAAAATTGATAGTAATACCAGTATATTTAAAAATAAGCATGGTGCTACTGATAAAAACAAAACAGTACTGCGACTATAGATTTTTACAGTAATCAACAATCCGATTAGACACTGCATATATGAAGCGAAAATCACTGGCATTATGTACGCGAATTCTAAAGCAACACAGAAAATCAGCTGATTCAATGTAATAACGAGAGGAAAGGAAACAACGATAGCCGATTACTTGTGCTAAAAGTAATTCATCTTATTCACACACAAACGTTCACGAAATCCGAAAAAAAAACAACATAAGACGTACAACACAAAAATATTTAACAAAGCACAGGAACTCACTTATATGAAAAACACTGTAATGATATAATGATTTAATGAAACCAAATCTTGAAGTACCAGATTAAATGTAATATAAATAACGTGAGATAAAAGCCATTTCACAAAAGAATTCCATAAAAAAACAAGTGAATTTGATAAAACGGACAGAGGTTGGAAATCGTAAAAGTTTGCAGAGGACAATTAAATCGCGGTATGCACTTTTAATTTCAATTATTACCATTTTAGTTTAAACCTCACCACTACGCATATTGTTACTGTCATCCTGTGATGGTGATGTGGCTAATATTCATTTATGTTAGATCATACGCCGTTTATGACTGACTGAAATAATTAAGATTAACAATCTACCACTTTACATCAATTTCCTTGACTGCGAGAAGGCATTTGACAACGTGGATAGGAGAACATTATGGAGTCTCTTTCAACACTGGTGTATCTGAGAAAATAGTCAATAGCATATGGAATTCTTACGACAGGCTACACTATAAAATCGTGCATGGAGGGCAGCTCACAGATTCATTCAAAGTGAAGACCGGTGTTAGATAGGGATGCATACTCTCGCTCTTCCTCTTTCTATTGGTAGTTGACTGGATTATGAAAACCTCAATATATCATAGGAAGCGCCAAATAAAATGGACAACAAGGATGCAACTAGACAATTTAGACTTTGCAGACGACTTAGCTCTTCTATTCCACACACAACAATAAATGCAAGTTAAGACGGCTAGTGTAGCAGCAGCCTCTGCAACTAGCATTAGATCTCAACATACACAAATGGAGAAGCAACATCCTTAGGTACAACACAGAACAATGAGCACCAATCCAATTACACTTGACTCGAGGAGTAACTCTGGAAGATGTGGAACATTCTACATACTTGGGTAGCAGCAGTGATGAACAATGAGGATATGATTCTGATGTGAAGGCACGGGTTGGCAAAACAAAGGAAGCATCTGGAGCTCAAATAAGTAGTCAGTCAACATCAAAGTTACAATTCTCAATACAAATGTGAAGACAGTTAGTTGTTGTATGGGACCGAAACTTGGAGAACTACGAAAAGTATCCTTTAAAATAAACAAGTATATGTAAACAGTTGTTTACGCAAGGTACTTTGGATCAGTTGACCAGACACCATCAATAATTTATTGTGGCAGACAACAAACCAACTTCAAGCAGAGGAAGAAATTAAAAAAAGACTGTTTAGGTGAATAAGACACATTGAAAACCACCAAACTACATCACAAGACAAGCACTAACAAGGAATCCTTAAGGTCAAAGGAAAAGAGGAAGAACGAATAACATCGCGTCGGGAATAAGAGACAGACGTGGAAAGAATGGACGGAACTTTGGAAGAACTGGAAAGGAAAGCCCAGAACCGAGTTGGGTGGAGAATACTGGTCAGCGGCCAATGTTCCAAGTGAGGTAATGGGCATTGATTAATTGATTGCTTTACATATAAACTGTATCAGCTTGAAATTTTTATTATTAATAATCCAATTAGCCAGCCATGTTGAATAGATGTGAATATGACTACTTACTTTATGTTCTAATTGGCTGTATAACTGTTATTTCTTGTTTCACTCTGAACGGGAACCTCTGTTTATTATGACGATGTGAAACGGTTAAAAAGTAAATAACTAAATAACAAGTAAAACCTTATTTAGAGACTCAATTATACAAACATGAACACTGAATCACATGATATATCCCTTTTGCAAGCCAGTAACCTTTATTCTGTGTTTTATTAGGAAGCATCACTACTAAGTCCATATCAAACCGGTTTATATTTACAACTTACAAAAAGAATATCAGTGAGTTTCAGAAACAAAGATTATTTGCGCTCTATTACGTGTCCAAGATTAATATAACTTGATGCTACATTTAACTAGATAGGTTTTTTACTACATAAAACTCAAGAAATCAAAAAGTGCATAACGAAGGGTTGGGATACTGCAGTTGTTATGTATGCCTGACCACCGCCTACCTCGACAAGCAATGCTCTCTGGTGTGGAAGTAGGTTGGAAGAAAGCTAGGGGCGGCCAAACCAAAACATGGCACCAGTCAATTAAGTCATTGACAGTTGGACTGAGCCATGTTAATAGGTGCAGACTACCTGATTGGCGTCCGCATGATCGTCACAAAATGATTATAGACTTTGGGTGATATGGCTCAAAATCATATTTTTCTCTTTACTGAATCATATTTCCTCAAATCTTATCTCCGATCTCTATTTCTTTCCATTAATACTATGTTACTACCCCCCCCTTACTCTGGGATTTGATCCGACAATTTAGTCTCTATCTGCTAATTGTGGCATGACAACTTGAAATGATGCACGCATGCACCATGTTCTACGTTGAAACTGACTGACTGATTGATAGTTTTGGTCTGATGTTACCTGAAGATAAAAGGTGCAACGTTGTTTAGTTACAAAATAGGACCAAAATCTACCCAATACGACCTGCTTTCAAATACCCATTAAATTATATTAATCAGTAGTGAAAATGTGTTAGTCATTACAAAGTAATCAATGTAATATAATTACCGACTTGAGAATTATAAAGCACGATACTCATGTAAGCAACTTTCTACAGATTACATTAAACTATCACAAAATATAGTGCGGTGACTCCGATAAAATAGTGATATTTCCGAGCATAACTGATAATACTTAGTCAATACTGATGTAAATTCTAGAGATAAATGTATAGACTTACATGTTACAGGTTGCAAAACACGATCACGTGAACCATTGGGTCGTAAAGAAGAAGTCCTTGGTGGAGACTTTGGTGTTTGCTCAGTGCCGGCACCAGATATTGTGTATCCAGATGGTGGAGAGAATCCGTCATTTTTCAGTGGATACCGAGGTGGAGGTGGGGGAGGTGGTGGTAACTTTGTTGACTCGACAGAACTTGTATGTTTTTTGGGGTTTGTATCATGAGATGAGTGCTTTGAAGAATGACTTCCAAAAAATGGGCGAGTGAGTCGTGATAACTTACTACCCTCGTTAGACTGCATTCTGGCTGAATTTTATAAGACTCAAACAGATCCATGCATTTTACAGGCAACAAAACTCTGAAATGAAATAGATAATTACAGCATAATATAACACAATACGATGTGCAAATATCAAACTTGTAGAAAAACGACGATCGAATTTTAGAAAACTTAGTTACAAAACGTAGGAGTAGCATATACATTGGAAGAAGTCAAGATGGAAATTTGTTGGCAGTTAGCAAATAAGCACCGGTGGATTGGAGAAAACGACGAAGTGTATTTCTGTTTCATACATCAAACGTTGTACGAAGGTTACGTTATTCACATCTTACCAGCACTATTTTACTTAGCCGTGAAATCATAGGACCATTTTTCACAAAAGAATCTGATCTACGAATACATGACCTTTGGAAACAAAGGTTATTAGATCAAAATATCTGCAGTATTATGAGACAATAATGAGTGCTTTTCCAAAATATTTTTTACAACCCTGTGGAAAAGTATTGTTTTGCCCATAATTCCATAATTCTAGCTATAAGTTCATCACAGTTCATCAAGATTTTCCTGAAACTATGCTGAGGTGGGAATTTTGCTATTATCATATTTCGTAAACAAACATTACAAACGAAACGGAAAATAAAGAGGGTTTGAGAAATGAGACAGGATTCCTAGACTGTAATGAACAAAACAATCTTACCATCTCTGGAATCCCAAAAGTATGGATAGATTGCGCGGTGTAACGCAAAAGAACGAAAGCCGCTTTTCTAGAGGCTTTAATGGTTTCAATTCCATCTATAATTGGCGGTATCAACGAACAGATGTTCCTTGAGATTCGTGTCTAGTTGGCAACAGTGTTCTTGATTTTGGAGGGCATAGTACTGGTCATATTGCTTCTGAAGGGAAGTAAAAAAAGGGTTAAGTGTCAAAACAAGGGGAAACCAAGGTGTTTTTCTTATAATAATGTCCTTCACTACACATATGGTCTATACTTACATCGAACTTTCGTATTAAAGACTTAGCGAAGGGTATCGACACAACCCCATTAGGCCGGAAGTTCCATAATTCGCTTATCCTGACCACGAAAGAGTTAGTATGACATTTTGTGTAACTCGTACTCGTAACGAGTACTCTATTATATGAGGATGTTTGTCTTCTTGTGCTTAGTCTGAGGATAAATCTTGTCAATGATCTATCAGGGTGAAGAGTGCTATGGGCTGTGTGACATATCAAGTTCACTTCCCCCCTGACACTACTGTATTATACAGGATACGTGTTTAACGCTTCAGGCTTGGCTGTCTAAGGTTTGTTTTTTAGTCAAAATCGCTACTACTTGCTCCACTTTGAACTCGCTCCAAAATAGTAATATCCTTCTTTGTATAAGTGTACATTTAATATAAAATCTTTCTGAGGTGGGGTCATAGAAATGTGATGTAAACGTAGGTGAGAATTTCGGGAGTAATGCTAACTAACGATTAAGACAGGTAGCCGAAGACTGAGTAGGCTCTATTTGCTGCAGAATGTCATGGAAGGATTCCCTAGATTATCCCATAGGGTTAAGCTCAGATCACTTTTTAAGGCAGGTGGAGTAAGTCTGGACACCAGTGAGTACCAAGATAATGTATCCCATTGTTCAGTATTTGTATTTACCACCTACTGATATTAACAGGAACAAAGTTACTGGAAGCCAGGTCCTCCCGGTGAATCGCCGTAATGTCGGAGAGACTCGTTTGCATACAGAACAGCTGCCGTATATAATAGTGGTAAGTCACTGGTTTCTCTAGGTTGGTACCTAAGTTAAAGTAGAACTGAGACAAAGTTGTATAGGTGGGTTAGTCAAACACCATAATTTGAGTTCTAAAGTAATAACTTATTTTTTGTTAAAGGGTCCAGTAGAATTTCCCATAGTAGACTGTTGCTGATGGTTTCCGGCCAAAGCACGCTCAGTATCTTGCGTAGACAGTTGTTTGTAAATACTTATACCCTTCTAATGATGTTTGTAGTAATTCTCCAAGTTTCAGCTCCATACAGCAGGACTGTCTTCACGTTCGAATTTAAGAGTCTGACTTTGAGGTTAGTTGATATTTGTTTTGAGTTCCAGATGTCTTTCAACTGTAAGAATGCTGCTCTTGCCTTGCCAATCCTTGTCTTTACATCTGCATCGGACCCTCCTTGTTCATCGATGATGATACCTAGGTATGTGAAAGTATCTACTTCTTCCAGAGTTTCTCCATCAAGTTGAATTGGGTTGGTGCTCCCTGTGTTGTATTTAAGAATCTTGCTCTTACCCTTATGTATGTTCAAGCCTACTGATGCTGAAGTTGCTGCTACACTGATTGTCTTCGCTTGCATTTGTTGGTGTGTATGTGCTAAAAGAGCTAGATCATCTGCGAAGTCGAAATCATCGAGTTGCATCCTACTTGTCCATTGAATCCCATACATTCCCTCAAATGTGGAGATCTTCATGATCCAGTCAACCACTAGGAGGAAGAGAAACGGTGAGAGCAGGCAACCTTGTCTGACTCCGGTCCTCACTGGGAATGCATTTGTCAGTTGTCCTCCATGCACAATTTTGCACTGTGTTCCGTCGTAAGAGTTCCGGATGATGTTGACGAGTTTCTCTGGTACGCCGTAGTGTCGAAGAAGTTTCCATAGTGTTCTCCTATCAACACTGTCAAACGCCTTCTCATAATCAATGAAGTTGATGTTCCGTGACGAGTTCCATTCAATTGATTTTTCAACGATGATCCGTAGTGTTGCGATTTGGTCTGTGAACGACTGATCCTTACGAAAACCAGCCTGTTGATCTCGAAGTTGAGCCTCCACTGAATCTTTCATTCTGTTCAACAATACTCTGTTATAGACTTCCCCTAGTATCGACAGTAGCGTGATCCCTCTGTAGTTCTTACATTTGCTCAAATCTCCTTTCTTTGTTATCTTGATAAGAAGTCCTTCTTCTCAGTCTGCTAATACTTGCTCTTCCTCCCAGAGTTGTTAGTATCTCGAAGAAAGATTGTATCGAACCGTTGCAATGCTTTTGCTCCAGTTGTCAATTGCTTTTGTCGCTTCACTTTCATTTTGGTCTGAAGCTATGTCAGCTTCTCTCCTGCTTCTCACATCTTCCATTGACCTTCTGAAATTTTATTGATGTATATATGATCTATTTGATTCGCTGCAGTATGATCCTGTAAGACCCATGAAGCCTTGTGTATGCGTTTGTGGGGGGGAATATTGTACAACCTATAACCAATTTGTTGAAAGTACATAGGTTTGTAAATCTTTCAACATTCGTATTTTTTCTCCCACTCCCTGTCGTCTCATGGTTTCTTCGCCGACGAACTTGAGAATGCCAATGAGGATGAAGTTATTACTTTTAAGGTCGCGAGTGCATTTAAGTTCAAAATGCTTACCTTAGATTGTCTTATTGCAATTTTTAATGAGGACATTATTATTTTTAATCTACAAGCTCTCGGACTACTCCGTAAGGTTCATTTGTGATTGTGGCCTCAATATGACTCAAATACAATCCACAGACAGTCGAGATGGAGTAACATTTCGTTGCAATGGCTGCTGGCAAAAAGTGGTTAAGAACAGGTAGTTTTTTCAGCAAGTCTAAACTGACACTGGGGCAAACCTGCATGTTGGTTGTATTGTGGATTATTCAGTTTCCTGTCACGATAGCATCGTCTCTTACAGATGTATGCGAAGTATCAGCAGTGCATTGGTATCAGCACTATAGAGACGTATGCTCAGATATCATGCAGCGCTTAAATCTGTCACTGGGAGGCATAGGAAGAATCGTTGAAATCGATGAAACAGCCGTTAGAAAGAGAAAATATAATAGAGGAAGATCTGTAAAAACCATAGATAAGTAATAATTTCTTTAATCTTACTGGTAGGTTCTTGGTATTTAAACCCAATGAACCTGTCTCCAACCTCTAAAAGTTCATAAATAATGTGAAAACAGTGTGTCATGTGTAAATGTATTATAGCGGTAAATAATCCCCAAAATAAATAGTTACATAGGTTTCGACATTGATGCTGACCATGTTTGAAGGTGCTCGGTCACGCATCACCACCAGATCACGTCACGCCGTACCGTAACAAGCAACTCTCTCTAGTTTGCCAGCCTAGACGTTGCTATCCCATTGTCGCCCCGTTCACGATCAAATATAACTTCTCTTCCATCCTTCATTGCCTTCTGATTTCTTCTTATTCGTAAGAGTGGGTTCAATCGTTAGAAGCTGCCCTGGTAATACCGCAAACGTAACTTGGTCATATACCGGGTACACCTTCATTGGTGAGCACGACGTGTTCTGGACACGTTCATAACTGTGAGTTCGTTCCTGTTTATAGTTTTTAACGGTATTTTTGGTGTGATTATCATTTATTGAACGTTTTGATCGCATTTATTTTTATATTTTCATATATTGCATATATAGCATGACTGATCAGACTCCTAAGTTCATTAAGATTAAAACTCTTACACCTCCGAACTTTCAGCTCATCCCTTTCTGGACAGAAAACATAAAAGCTTGGTTCTGCTACGCAGAAGCCGAGTTTCGAGACCACACTGTGACAGAGCCACGTGTTCAATTCCTTGCCGTCGTAAGATCACTTCCGCGTGAATTGAACAGGTACGTCACCCCTTTCTTTTTCAGCCCTGACTGTCTAGAACCTTATGACCAGCTCGAAAGAGCGATTCTCAAACGCGGAGATTTATCCGACAGACAACGTCTTGATGAGTTGTTCCACACCATCGAGCTAGGTAGTGGTTCAGCGACGGAAATGTTGTCGGGCATGCGAGAGGTAATTGGACAACGCACCTTCGACGAAGGTCTTTTCCGCCAACTCTTTTTATCAAAACTGCCACAACAAGTGCAAGCAGTTCTGGTAACGTTTACTAACAACCCAGTATATGAACTAGCTTCATCTGCTGATCGAATTCTGGAGATCACCAGAACTCGCGATAATCGGGTTTATTCCATCACTGAAAAACCTCATGCCACCGAAAACGACGTGACAAAATTGTGTAATACTCTTTCGCGTTTTCTTGACCTGAAAGAAAGACACTGACTGAACGATTCTCGTCGACGAAGTACATCACGGAGAAGGTCGTCGTCTCGACTTCGACGAAGCAAAAACCAAAACACCTATGGCAATGATTCATAGAAATGTAGAGACCCCTGTTGTTTCCCTAGACATAAACCCATTGTCGACGCATCGGGAAACTATCTAGCCATCACGCGTTAGCGGCAACCGTAGCCGGTGGAAGCAGCCGCCTGTTATTTATCACTGACGTGATAACAAAGGTTCGCTACCTCGTCGATACTGGCGCAGAAGTTAGCGTTCTTCCTTAAGCTCTATCTGATCGCCACCATGAAGCTGCGTTCGATTTACAGGCAGCCCATGGAAAACACATAGCTACGCATGGTAAACGATACGTCTACTTAAACGTGGGTTTACGAAAACCCATACACTGGGTCTTTACTATCGCCGATGTGAAAATACCTATCATAGGCATAGATTTACTTAGCCACCGCAACTTGCTTGTAGACCCTAGTAAAAAGAGACTAGTGGATAGTAATACAAATCTCTACATTCGTAGAACCGCGGCTACAGGTTGTAGCTTATGTCCCCTTCGTTTTAAACATTTAATTAACCCTTATTTTCAGCCGATACTTGACAAGTATCCAGATCTGAATAAGGCGTCATCGAAATTATCATGTGTAACCAGCAATGTTACACATCACATCACGACTACAGGTCAACCTGTATTCTCCAAAGCGCGCCGACTCGCGCCTAAAACCTAAGGATTGCGAAAAACGAATTCGATAGTATGATTGACTTGGGAATAAATTGACCTTCCAGTAGTCCATGGTCATCTCCATTACATATGGTCTCGAAGAAAGATAGCAATGACTGGCGTCCCACCGGTGATTACCAACGTCTTAACGCCCAAATTACGCTTAATCGTTACCTGTTACCGCACATCCACGATTTAACGGCCACTCTGAAGGGAATGACAATATTTTCAAAACTCGGCTTGATAAAGGCGTACAACCAAATACCGATGTCTGAAAATGATATCCCGAAAACCGCTATCGTAACTCCGTTTGGCCTTTACAAATTCCTCCGAACGCCTTTTGGGTTGAGGAACGCAGCACAAACATTCCAGCGTTTCATTGATGACGTGTTCCGCGGGCTTGACTATGTCCATGCATACGTCGACGACTGCCTGATCGAAAGCCCAGACGAGGTAACACACATGAAACATTTGGACACAGTCTTTAGTAAACTGCAACAATATGGAGTAACCATAAACATACAGAAATGCCAAATCGGAACAACCTCGTTGGACTTCCTGGGGCATACTATTGACGCTAATGGCATACAACCTCAAAAACACAAGGTGGCGGTTATTCTGGAGTACCCGGAACCAACCACCATCAAGCAGTTGCGAGCTTTCAATGGTTTGGTAAGTTTCTACAGACGGTTTATACCGAACTGTGCATCTATCATGAAACCACTAACGGATCAGCTTCGTGGAAATAAAAAACTGGTCACAGTGGATGCGGACCCAAAGAAAGCCTTTACTACGACTAAAGAAGCAATAGCCAATGTGACTATGCTGGCACATCACAATATGGAAGCCCCTGTCAGCATCGCGGTTGACGCATCTGACTCAGCGATTGGCGCAGTTCTGCAACAATGGACTGACCAAGCTTGGCAACCATTAGCATTCTTCTCAAGACGACTAAACGATACCGAATCAAGATACAGCACTTTTGGTCATTAACTGCTAGCCATGTACTGTGCTGTACGACATTTTCAACATTCCATCGAAGGCCGGGAATTTACAATATTCACCGACCATAAACCACTGACGTTTTCTATGAAGTCATCTTCAGATAAGTACTCTCCGCGAGAGTAGCGTCATCTAGACTACATTTCCCAGTTCTCTACTGATATACAACATATATCTGGAGCTAACAATGTAGTTGCCGCCGCCTTATCACGAATACATGCCTTGAATCGTATCCAAGGCACCGACCTTGTTGAACCAGCTCGACTTCAAAATGAAGACAATGATCTTCATCACGAGTTATCCACAACAACGCTTAAACTCCAAACAAAGACGATTGGAAAAAGTAAGAACACTATAATTTGTGATTCTTCTACAGGTACAGCCCGTCCAATCGTTTCCAAGAGTTATCGACAAATCATCTTTGACACATTGCACAACCTCTCTCATCCTGGAGTTCGTGCTACGTGTAAACTGATTGCCCAGAGATTTTGCTGGCCAAGGATAAATAAGGACATCAAAGAATGGGCACGTTCCTGTGTGGCCTGCCAAAAGAACAAAGTAATTCAGCACAATAAATGTCCTCTTGGCACTTTTCCAACTCCCGACGCTCGATTTGACTATGTCCACCTTGATTTGGTAGGACCCTGAATCAAATGGATTTTCTTATCTTTTGACATGCGTGGATCGTTTCAGACGCTGGCCGGAAGCGATCCCACTGAAAGACATCACTAGTGAAACGGTTGCTCGCGCTTCCGTCGAACGATGGATAGCGAACTTTGGTTGTCCATCTACAATAACGACAGACCGTGGACGTCAGTTTGAATCTGGATTGTTCCACTCTCTGACGAAACTTCTTGAAGCAACGCGCTTCCGAACGACTGCCTACTACCCACAATCTAACGGGTTGGTAGAAAGATTTCATCGACAGCTGAAAGCACCACTTTCAGCTACAAACATCCCGCTGTGGACAGAGGCTTTGACACTAGTCTTACTCGGAATTCGAAGCATGGTAAAAGAGGATGTCGGGTGCAGTGTGTCTGACTTAGTTTATGGAACGACTCTTCGACTATCAGGTGAGATCGTGGAAACCGCTTCCACCTCGACAAACTTCGATATAAATTCTTACGTGAACCGGCTTACAAATGCTATGCGTTCAGTTAAGCCAGTCCAAACTCGACAACAATCGACAGACACTTTCATCCAACCCGCTTTAAAATATAGTACACGCGTTTATGTACGTCGTGACGCTATACGCCGACCTCTTGACGTGACTTACGAAGGACCATACAAGGTCTTGAAATGGGAAACAAAGTGCTTTACGATCGACAAGAATGGACACGAGGAGAACGTCAGCATTGACCGCCTCAAAGCAGCTTACCTAGAAGGTAAACCCTCTGATGTCCAACTCGCCACAACACCGTCGAAACTCGACATGAGCGATGTCGTCATGCCTCAAGCAACAATCAACAAGCAAGTGGAAATTCAGAAGAGCTCCATAACGTCCAGATCTACACGTTCTGGTAGAAATGTACGATTTTCAGAACACTTAAATGAATATTACATCTATTAACTTTTTTTCTAATTTTCCACTCTGTATTGTGAAGTTTATATATATAAAATAAAAAAATTGAATAAAAATACCTTTTTTTAAACTTTACGATATGCATTTTACACATTTTCGATTGTTTAAAAAAATATCAAAAAAACCTTTTTTTTATTCATGTTAGCGTTGTCAACATTTTATGCGTTTTTGTAGCTGTATTTAGCCGCCAAATTGTTTTTAAATATGTATATATATATATATATATATATATATATCAAAGGCACATATTTAAAAATTTCTTTTTTGGATTTCCAGGACGCCTGGAAACGACCAGAAGAAAACGGAAGAGAACGATTACATTTTGTACAATTTCTTTTATGTAACGACACTTTATCATAGGCACTGACAGCCAGAAGCTGCACAACATCAAAGGAACGTTTGCCAATGTTTAACGCATTGAGTTTTATCCTTTGGCTGGTACGTAATAGGGTCCTCACGAACCCATTAGGGGGGGAGTGAGCTGTAGCGGTAAATAATTTTCAAAATAAATAGTTACATAGGTTTCGACATTGATGCTGACCATATTTGTTTTAGCGGACACAACTAATTTGAACTCGCTCGGTCACGCATCACCACCAGATCACGTCACGCCGTACCGTAACAAGCAACTCTCTCTAGTTTGCCAGCCTAGACGTTGCTATCCCATTGTCGCTCCATTCACGATCAAATATAACTTCTCTTCCATCCTTCATTGCCTTATGATTTCTTCTCATTCGTAAGGGTGAGTTCAATCGTTAGAAGTTACTCTGGTAATAATCCAAACGTAACTTGGTCATATACCGGGTGCACTTCAGTTTTTTAAAATTTCGTTTTACATAAAGAATAGTGATTTTATCTACCAGTGCATTCTCATTGGCTAAAAGGTACCTCAAGGTCGTCGGAAAAGTTTATTTTCACCGTCAAATGTGTTCACATTAAAGTGATGAAAGTTTACAAATCATGTTAACAAAAAATCAATACAACTTGATAAGATGAACAATAGTATTTCTAGGGATTTCGAATCCCTGACACCTCCCCGTTTTGAAACATGAGGATAATGCTGATAAGTTTCTTGAGACCAGTTCAGCTTTGGGGTGGTCAGGTGAAAGCTACAATTTACTCAAGAAAAGAAAATAGAGATATGATTAGTTACATCGAAAGCTAGGAAATTACAATCTATCACTAAGCTCCTCTTCCACGGAATGTTGTGGGATCTTTATGTGATAACAGAAACAACACTTCGTTGTACTGGACACACATGGCCATCAGACTGTATCAAGAGACAAGCATTAACATGGAATCCTGTTGGGAAACGGAAAAGAGGAAGGCCAAAGAACACTCTGCGTCGAGAATTGGAAGCAGACATTAAAAGGATGAACAGCAACTGGAAACAATTGGAAAGGATTACTCAGGACAGAGTTCAATGAAGAATCCTGGTGAGCGGCCTATGCTCCTTAGTGAGGAGTAACGGGCGAAAGTAAGTAAGTAACCAACTAACAAAGTAAGCACAGCTTCATGTCTAACAAATCCCGCATAACTTGTCACCTAGAATACTTTGACTACATAATAAACAATAGAGATTAGAGAAAATTATTTGTTACCTTAGAATTCGACTTCACTAATGCGATTGACAAAGTACATCACTCATCTCTCTTATATAAATTGAAAGCCTTCGGAATAACGGGCAAATTACATGACTGGAGAGCTTCCTTTTCTAAAAAAAATCACATTTAGTTAGTAAAACTAGGGCGACATCTCTTACGTCCTCGAAATATCACTAGTGGTGTCTTCTAGGGTTCAGTCACAGGACTGTTATTATTTATAAAGTATGTTAATGACGTTTACAAGAGGGTAAAACCTTTATGTTTGTGGACGAGCTCAAAGTTGTCTATACATTCTACCCACATAAAGGTCGAAATATTAAAGACATAATACAGAGAGATCTTAATAAACTAAGCGAAAGGTGTAATAAATAGTTTCTTCCTCTTAACCCACAAAAGTCAAGGTGCTTATATATCGGAGAATCTAACCCCGAGATAAACCTACACCTCAAAGAACACGAATTTCGTCAACCAAGCAGTGTCTGCGATTTCGAAGTAAGGTATTCAAAAAGCTTATCCATTACCGAGCATACTTTATCACAAGTCTCTAAAGCTCACAAACGTATTGGTTCTATTCATCGTAACTATCATCTTAATGAATATAAAGTTATTCTTTGTAAAACCAGTGTTAGACCACTTCTTGAATACTGCATCATTATATATAGTTGCATACGTTCACTAGATTGGCAGAAAAAAGAGAAGGTTCAACAACATTTTACTAGACTACTAACTCCAAACCAACTCTATAATGATAGACGTTATTTTTGGGAATTAGGCCCTTTATTGATAAGAAGGATTAAACTCTATAGAATTCTCCACAAAGAAACTATAACAGATTGTAGCGCTTTAAAATTTGCTCAGAAACGTATGTTGACTTACGGAACCATAATTCTCTGGTAAGAGTACCGAAAGCCTCGAGTAAATTAAAATCCTCCTTCATTATTGCACAATATGCCAACCTCTGGAACCGGTTATCAGTAGGCATACGACAATGTAGCACCCTATCACAGTTTAGATTATCTATAAACCTCTAATTAAACAATGCTGGCATCCGCAATTTACTTGATACAGAATATATAGAATAGTGTACGTTTATCAATGGACCTTTTGGCACTCAGTCATTTTAATGAAACTTCTAAAAACATCTACCCGCAGAAATCTGGTCTTAAGAACACTTGATTATTCACTTATAGGCAACAAAACATTTTCTCTCTTTGCAGAAATGTGTCCCGGACTCTCATAATGGTCATATATTTTTACAGGAGTACTACCTTTCTAGCTGTACTTCCCTGAGTTCTCTGTCCCATGATACATCTGAAATTTGTCTTAGTTATCTCCAGTATTAATTGACGTTTTTTAAAATAACAAATAAGAAATTATAAATGGGCTTTACTTAATATGACAAAATTGATCGCTCTTCTTACCATTCAGCTTTATTGTCTACCTGAGCTACTTTCCACGCAACGGGCATAATATGCAACGTGAATATAACAACGCTCTGGAACTTTACAGTCCTATTATCCTCGATTTCTCCTGCTAATGCTGCCTTCATCTACATAAGAAAAACTCAATCGCTTTTTTTCCATAAGGTATCATTTTCTCCCAGAGCTACTCCACATGCAACAGGCATAAAATGCAACATGCATACAACAACGCTCTGAGACTACAGTCTTATACTTTTCTACTTCCTAAGCTATTAATACCACGATACAACTAATCACACACTCGGTCTCACTAAAAACAATATTCTTTAACTAGAAGAACTGTATAATACACTGGAGCGCCAATTTAGATTTTGCACGTAAGTGATTCAATGATGATCTTACTAGGCTTTTGCTCATGATTGTTTTGTTCCCCTTTTTTACTTTGTAAACTGTTCACCACTGGTTTGAAGATTACTTCTTTTAGTTGCTGACCGAATATACACATAAATGACACCAATTGTATCACGATTATCAAACTGCTATTGAATCGCATATGTTTATGACATACCATTCTAAATATAAACAAATAAGCTTATTATTATAAAATAGTAGGTGAAATAAATTGAAGTATAATTTTGATAATAAACAATCTAAATTGAGTATTTAGGTCAAGGTCTGAATCAATTAACTTCAATTGACCTAATTGTTCTACCACATTATTAAGGTCAATAGTAATCGGTAATTGTTGTGTAACCAACCTATTGTAAGATGTTACACCCGTTTTCTGATAAAACAATCAAAAAAAGAAAAAAAAACACTTCCCTCTCCCTCACTCATAGTTACTGTATGTATATTTCCATCGTCTTAGTTTCTAAGGAGAAAATACAGAAATTATCTCATTTGATTGAATTAAAATGTTATTTCATTCACTTTTTGTCGTCATGTTGCAAATCAGTAAAGTGAGGAGAATAGCAAAATTTAAGTCGCGGTGTTTTATTGAGACTTGTAGTAAGTTTAGTTGATTGAATTCGTCGTTGATGTTGGCAGGGTATCATTGAAGATTAGGAAGAACTGTACAGTTGTTTCATCCTAGTATGAGACTACTTAACGGTGGACACTCTACATTCCGCCAACATCAGTCTGTGACAAGGTCAATCAACTAATAATAATACCAATGTCTACAAAACCAACCCAATTCAAATACAATAATCAGTGCGCTAGTGACTAACTTTACGATATTCTTGAAGTTCTAGTGATAAGTCATGGCTGGTGATGTTCACACATGCCGGAAGTAAGACGGTTATCACGTATGACAATGGATAGTCGTACCGTCATATCAAGTAGGAATCCTACTGCTAGATATCTAATGGTTCAGCGGTGGAGATGGTTGATTGTTAGCCATGAAACATAAAAGTCCTGTGTTTGATCCCCCCCCCACTAGTGGGATCGAAGGTGCGCATTATTGAAGAGTGCCATGTTAGAACGATCAACAGTCCAGTGCTTCCTAGTTTTTGGTGGCACCTTACCAATATCAGTCTGTGATGAATCCAACCAAATAAAGACAAGATTTGTTTATAAGTATGAAAAACTCCAATTGTATGTTGTTTTCATAGGCACTGATATTAGTATAGATTGATAATATGCTGGGCACCTAATGAAGATTGACTATCTTCAAGAACTGTGCTTTAGAACATTATTTCAATTATTATAACTGTTGATAATGTTATCATTTCATTTCTATGACTGTTACGTTCTCCTTACCCAATCCTCATGGTCTATTGTTATTTACTATGAACTACGTTTACTTAATTGTGTACAAGTTTTACCCATTCACTGCCACTCTTTCCTTTGTTCTGTATCAATGTTAGATTTCTGATTGGTTTACTGTGTGGTCTGATTTTATGTATATATAAAGGCATGATTGAAATACAATACGTTCTCAGTTCTCCGTTGTTGTTTCCAGTTTCCAATTCTAGTTCTTCTATTGTCGGCCTAGGGGTGAATGAGATTAGGTCAGTAGCGCATTATCAATTAGGCGCACTCCATTGGCGTTCGTCTACCAGCCAAAACCCTCTCTTTCTGGCGTCAAAACAATTGATTGATAACTGGAGTAGCGAGTAATGCCGTATTCATATATAGTGCTGATTGTATTTAAACGATTAGTTTAGATGAATAGGGCTATTTTATACATTTCGTTACCATAATGCACTTGATGAAAGAAAGAATAAACATGTAAGCAGAATTAGATGTCAATTCATTTTATTCTGTTAGATTCTCATCAACTTGAACACAGCTGAGTAATATTTCATAATCTGTTAAAACAGTTAGATTGATTGAATAAAAAGAAGAGTCAACGGTAAATTTCAAGAACATACCTCTAATAGTCTTTTTTTAAAAGGTTTATAAACCCACAGCATTGCAATAGCACAACATCTAGTTAACTCAATAAATGTAGCTGATGCATTGAAATTCTTCAAAGTAATCAATAGACACTTCAAATGTTCCCTTTTTAAATTCACCATATCAATAACAGACTATTCAAGCCAAATTTATGTGTTCAAAGTATAACAGTGATAGATCTCTTCTTACCATTCTAACGTTTTACACTATCTTTCTCTTAGTATGATTGAGTCATCTTAGTTCTTACAATTTAGTAAACTTCTGGTTGTTGTTTTTTCTTCACTGACTGATCCCAATTCATGTTATTGTTATTAATAATTGCTGGTTACTTGTAATTCGATTCGGTTTCAGGTATTAAATTGCCTAATCAATTAGTTTCTTTCGTTGTAGGTTGTATGTAGCTGATGAGAGCCGGCCTAAATAATACGAACTTATCTTAATCTGCTCAAGTGACTGGACACAGTCCAAACTATGTGTAGATGTGTAGTTGGTACTTCGGGTTGGAGGGGTGATCGGCAGGAAACACTACTTGACCTAGCGTTTGTACTATTTGATTACTTGATGGAGGTGATACTTGTTGGTAGTCACTATCCAGTGATCAGTCAATGTCGACATCTCAGTCCTACAAAAGTAGGTGGAGGGAAATTTAGTTTTATTCTGAATAGAACAATTGTAGTGGTAGAAGACTGCTAAACTTAGTGAATCGGAACAAGATCGTTTATGGAGTATTTATTTTTTTAAGATTGCAGGCACTCCTTGATGATTAATATCAAATAAGTCAAGGTCAAGGACGGTTTCCTGAAAACTTTAGTCAAATTACTGTCTATGAACTTAAGTAAGCACGATGGGAGAACATAGAAGGTGCCGAAGTTTAACATCTCTTTCAAATCAGTCAAATTACAAACAAAGATGAATTGATTACACTTTGTTGAGAACGTCGCTATTGTGAGGTTGAAACTAAACTTATCCATTGAAAAAGATGAAGTTATATAATATGCATCACGTTGGTGACTTCATTGTTCTAATTGCAAGTTGTCTCACTTTATGATTGTAATTTTCTTTAGTCAGATCTTATTTCTACTGAATCTATGCTGTTAATTAGTCGTCATTACGTAACAATCCAACAATCTGAAGTCACTTCACATTAATTAGCAACTATGAAACCACTGCCAGTAAGAACTTATGACTGGTGAAATTCAGATATGTAAGAAGTGAGGTAGTTATCATCAGTGATTAGTACTGAATGATCATCGCGTTATATCACTAGTTGATCAAAGTAGTAATTGTATCATTCGATGGCTACCTTTCCAGTACCTTCAGTTCCTTCTATATTATAACAAAATGAATGTACTATTAAATGAATTAGGCTGTTAACCCCATGGCAACCTGATTAATAGAATTTGATAATCATTAAGAAACATACAACTATAAGAATTACTATGACTGGGTGATATTAATAATCTGATACTGATTTCATCTTGTCTGTCCAATCTGAAGTTAAATTCGATGTCAATTAGGAGTTGATCAGATACACCGCCTTTAGGTATAGTGTAGAGCACAGTATTTTTAAACTGAGTTATAATTTAATCAGTAGATTAACTTAACATAAGATTAACTGACTTGTATGCTTAAAGTTGTTATTGTAGTCGTCAATAGGAATTATCCTATTTATGATAAATCATTTGAATCTAGATGTTGATATTCATCTCAAAACTGTAATATACCATTTCATCATCTACTGAACTAGTGAGTTAAAACAATCACACTTATCAACAAATGATATACGCATATGCATGTCGATTGTATTCGACTTTTCACCTTCCACCTTCTTTAATTCAACCGATGAATCATAAATAAGATGAAACACTCGCTTCTAAATTCCCTTGCTACGAATTAATCAGTCGATCACTGTCTGTTACCGCCCATTTGGAACACAGGCAGCAGACCAGCATTCTCCAATCAACTATGTCTTGGGATTTCCTCTCCAATTCTTCCCAAGTACTGTTTATTCTTATCATGTCTACATCCAGTTACCTATGCACTGTGTTCTTTGATCTGCCTCTTTCCCTTTGGCCTTGAAGACTCTCGACTAGTACTATCTTGTGATGCAATTTTGTGATTTCCTCAGTGTGTATCTTATTCACGTCCAGTATCTTTTTGTAATTTCCTACAAAGCTGGATTCTGGTTTTTTTGTTCTCTATCACAGTAAGTTATTACTGATGATGTCATGCCAAACGGTCCGAAGTATCTTGTGCAAACAGCTGTTTATAAATACTTGTGTCTTTTGTAGGATTCTTTTCGTAGTTCTCCATACAAGTCTCAGCTCTATACAACAGAAGTGTCTGTATAGAACTGTTTGTATTGAGAATTGTGACTTTGATTTTGGCTGACAACTGGCTTGAGTTCCAGATGTTTTTCAACTGTAGAAATGCTCCCCTTGCCTTTTCGATTCCGTATCAGTTACCTTGTCTGACAGCGGTCTTCACCTTGAATGAATCTGTAAACTGCCCTCTGTGCTAACCATAAGCTCACTATAATCATTCTCAACAATAATTACCAAAGCTGGACATGATAACTTTAAATAGATACAGCATTTGATAAGTAGTTTGTATAACTGAGTAATATATTTGCACTAATAACAAAACCATAACAAACAAAAACATAAAGAATAAGGTCAAATTGGAAACAAGTCAACTTCTGAAAGAATTAAAACCCATCATCAGTGTCCAATTATGGTTTACCCTAAATTCTAAATTATGCTCAACTTCACGTTTCTATGGTTTACCAAAGATTCATAAACCTGGTATCCCATTGAGACCAATAGTAGATTTCACGAACACACCAACGTAAGCACTATCCAAGTATCTAAGCAACCTATTGATACCACTACAGAAATGTTCACAATGTGGTCAAAAATACATATGACTTTAAATTCGAGATTTCAGATTTCTCAATCAAAAATAACGAGACGATAGTGAACTATGATGTTGTGTTTTATTATACCGGTATTTCAAATGATAAAGGTCTAGACGATATTAATAGTTTCCTGGAGAATGATGATATACTAGTTTAATTATGAAATCTCTAAGACTATACCTAAACAGGACTCTATTTACCTTCAGAGGAATTCTATACAAGAAAACTAATGAAGCATCAAAGGGATAACCCCCCCTCCCTTGTGTCTCCGATTGTAGAGAATCTATTCATGAATATCATCAAACCAAAGATTTGGTTCATATATGTTGATGACACTTTCATTATTATTAAAAAGACGTTTCTGAGGACATTTTCAAAATGGATTAACATGTCTTCACTTCAAATAAAATTCACTCCAGGGACTGAAGACAAATACGATGAGTTACCATTTTTAGATCGTCTTGTTAAAAGAAATTTAAATGGAACACTTAATCTAACCATCTATCAAGAGCCAACACATTCTAACCGTTAGATTCACTTCAATTTAGCACATTCATTCAGTGCAATGATTTCATTAGCTTTAAATCTTCACAGAAAAGCTGCTAAATTAATTACATCAGAAGAAGACTGACAACGAGAACTTATGAATGCTGTCAGCATCTTACAGTTTTCATATGAATATACAGAAACGAAGCGATCTATTATTAACTAATAATAATAAATTAAACGAAGATGTCATTGATTCATACTGTCGTTCTACCATATCGTTATGAGACGACAGAAGAATTGTGAAGAATTGTAAAGCAACCTAGAATTCAAGCGTTCTACAAAACATCTAATATGATTTCAAGTGTTTCGGTAAAAAAACAAAACAATAAAAAAGATTCTCTTCATCTACATACAAAACTGTGTCTACAGATTCGGTTGAGATGCCTTTTAGATTGGTGAGTTTTCTCGAGAAATTATAACCCATGTCAAAGAACATGATAACTACTCAAAACGACCTCCCCATAATCCTGTACACCTTGAAAAGCTGCAGATTAAATTGTCAATAACAGTACATACTATTTATAACTACCACAAAGTCGACATAAATAATATCAAAATCATTCAAAAAGGTTTTTCAACCTATAAAGACAGGTATGTAGCTAAAGTATTACTTCACTGAACTTAACAGAAAGGAAGGTCGTATTCTTCATCTGGCATTGTCTATCTATCCTAACAATGACAATTAAATATGTTAAATTTCTTGTAGATTAAATACAGGTTATCTCTACAAGTTTTCCTCACCTCATACATTACATTCTTCATATACACATAAACAATTAATAAATAAACTTTCAGAAAGTATACACAAACATCAAACACCTCATCTGAGATTAATATGACTTCAATCTATTCAGATTGATAATTCGATTGTATCAATTTTCTTGATTTTAATTTGTTTCTTTGTACTTAGGTTAATGTAATTTGGTTATTGATTCATTCTATGAAAAAGTGGTTTGCATTAAGTTACGCAAACATTAGAAATCTAAATTTTTACCCATTGGATTATTACAAATATACTACTTAATTTATTATCTGCTAGGATTTCACGAATTAAAGAAAACACCTCGATACCTTCTAGAGCTATTCATAGGGCCCCAGTCTAGCTAACTAGAGGGAGAAGTTCAAAGTCAGCAGAAGCGTTTAATTCCACAGGTAGCCTGGCAAATGGAATGACAATCACGCATCTCATGCGTATATATACAAAAAAATGAGAGCGTCCTTGGAATGCCACGAATAGCGTACTAAAATAAACAATGAATCAATAAGATATAGCGTCTTACTAAGTGGGAAACACAAACTAAAGGGGAAAAAGGAAGTTTTTGGAGCGAAAACGAAAAATTTAAATTTACACAAATAAATCACAAAAATATCTGGTTTATCAAGAGAATTTTGGGGATCTGACATTTCCAACATTATCATACTAGTCTTGTATTAAGTAAGCTGGGCTGTTATTCACATATATACAGTTAACAACTAATGGAAGCAATCTTCAGACCAGTGGTGAACAGTTTACAAAGTAAGAAGGGGAACAAAATAATCATGAACAAAAGCCAAGTAAGATCATCTAGAATCACTTATGTACACAATCTATATTGGCGTTTGACTGCTTCATCAAAGTCATGCAATTAGATCATTTAAATGTAACTAGTGTATCAATTGGTATCGATTTGAACAAAGCAAACAATACAATTACAGTATCTTGGTGATTATTATTCTATCAAAAGTATATCAATAGAATAATGATTAGTAATATGATCCATTCAACTTGACAACAATAGATGATATAAAAAATCATAAAACTAAAAAATGTACTGCCCAACCCATTTTTTTGTTGTTATTATCGTTGTTGGTGTTGTTGTTGTCTTTGTTGATATTCCACCCCACACTCTTCATCTGCATATCGTAAAGGAATTCTATTGAATAGCCTATATACGCATATGTATACGAACAATCAGAATGGGAGTATATAGTTACAAAGAGAAAATTAGTAGGATCTAAGTACACATTAAGTCACAACCATACTATACTAAGTAGTATATTCATATATGCCTTAAACTATTTGGGCGTTACCATGAAATAGTTGTCAAAGTAAAACAAACAAACAAACAAACAAACAAACAGTATATTTTATTATCAAGTTTATTGTCAATTGTTCTCATGTCTTAAATTAATAGTCAAAATAATAATCATTTTAAAATTTACTTATCTACTTATTTAATTAATTAGTAGTATTAATAATCTAAATTAATTGATTTATCATTTAACATAGAGATTAATTACAGTTAAACGACTTTGTAGTTTTCTTTTGTAATTTTAACAATTATAGTAATTGTATAAGTTAATTCATTTTTTATTGGTTCTATGCATAAGTAACATCGTTGAAATTTCTATGTTCCCCTGCCCTACCCCCCCCCCATCCCTTTCCTTTTCTTCACTCACTTAATTACTATTCATTCAATAAATCAATTTTTGGTTATCATTTTGATTAATGTTTTTGGATGTCTTTTTTTTTTGAAAAAAAAACCTAGAGAAACTAAACTTTTGAAAAAAATTACCACTTTTATGATTGTTATTGGTAATGATGGTGGTGATGATGATGTTTGTTACTATGAGAATCGATTTGAGATAATAATTATTATCATTGTATGTGTACAATGTTGATTACTATGTCCATCTTATTAAGTAGTATATATAGATATAGATATAGATATGGATATGTATATACATAGAACCAAATGATGATAATGTTAATGTAAATTATTAGATTGTAAAGAGAAATTACATAGTAATAAAATTGTTAATAAATTGATTGGTTATAATTTACAGTTTGATTAATTCTAAGCCTAAATAGTTCCTTTCTGGTAAATGTACTTTAAATGTCCTATTAGTTACTAAAAATAACTTACAATACGTATTTATACACTGAATCAATGAATGAATACATCAATGATTGTATGAATGAGATATATCAGGATTGTTACTATGAGCGTTATTGTTGATTCGCTTTTTTATTTTGTTGCTAAAAGCATCTAACATTCAATAGATTAATCTTGGTATTAGGATGAACTTACAGTTGGTTTGTCGTGGACTGAAGGTGGTCTTCAGATACATCCAGCCGACGAGTCACAAATGGGACAAAATGCACGCCTTGGATTCCGATTGTTAGTCATAATCCAATTTAAATTGTTGTTGATATTAGTTATCAACAATTATAGTTGACTGATCAATAATGATACATATTAGTTTACAGTTAAGTGAATAATAAATTAATGAAATGAAGTTTCCATCTGATGAAATCTTCGTCGATGAATTACCCAGTGAATAATAGAACTTAAAGTTTCATATTATAAGCTGACTTTAGTGAAACAATCGTTAGAAATAAGAAAACGTTAAACAGATTTCGAAAGCTATGATCTCATTCGAGAGTAGGTATTTACCTTAGAACTCTTTGAGTTGTTAAATGTTGAATCAAAAGTTTGATTAATATCATTTAGTGATTTATATTTTGAAGAGATGAAATAATGTTAGGTAGTCAACAGAAACATTCTAAGTCAAGGAGTATATGAAAGAAGAGTTGTATGAATTGTTAATCTTAAAATATCTTATTCAGCCACTCATATGTTCGAACAACAATGGACGTAGAGATCTATAACGATTCGTTTAGGGGGGGCGGTATTTACTTGGTATAGGACATTTAAATCCAGATGAGTTTCCTTTTCATTTGAGTTGTATACAAACTTCCCGAAATGCTTAAGTACAGTTTTTCTTAAAGATGTTCTTCATCAAGATCGTCATAACTGATTCCGTCTACCTAATCATTCACCATGAGACTTGAAAGTTCTACGTTCTATCTTCTCTAATAAAAGTAAAATGATGCAATTTTGACCTACTGAAAAGTTCTCTATTAGAATGAAATAGTTTTCAAGTAGTTCCTTTAAATAAGAAAGTTATAACAGATTTCCAAATCATCTTTCATTAGATTAATGTGTTTTAAAGTATACACAATGTCTAAGTGGTGCGATATACAAAATGATCATCATTTTAAGTAACATGAACAAGGATAGAAGATCGATATGGAAACCCATAGACTGTCTTTCAATTCATACTATGTTATGACGCAAAGAAAATGGATGGCTTATTGAACTCCGACTAAGTGTGATAATAGTCGATAAATGCTCATCTGTCCTATGCCCACTCAGTCTCAAGTTGGAGATACAAGAACACAAGACGATAAACCAACCAACCAGACAGAATCAGAATCATATTATATTTCATACACCTCATTATGCATACATAAAAGCAGATCGTACAGTAAACCAATTACGAACTTAACATTAATACAGAACAAAGGTGATCTGGGTAGTGAATAGAGACAACTTGTAAACAACCGATTAATTGTACTTTATAGTAAAATACAATATACTAAGAGTAAATATACTAAACGAGAGGATCGAGTAGGGGGGGGGGAACTATAACAATCATTGCGATGAAATGTTTTCACTACTCACAACTAAAATAATTGAAATAGTACTCTAGAATACAGTTCGGAAAGTTCTTTACTCCTCTTTAATCGCCCAGTATAACTTACTATTAATCACTTTTCAACTGAACTATTATTCCAATAAATAATGAAAGGATAAACAGATTTATAGACAAATCGATAGATAGTCAAATATACAAAACCGTTTGTCATAGTTGTCAGTTGAATAGTTAAACAAAATAATCAATAATGAAATTAGATAATTGTCATGTATAACCGGAAGAAAATGAATATAAATAACCATTGAAACATATAAATACTGATTAAAGTAAGTGAATTAAAATAAGTGAAATCTAGGAGGCTTGCTTAATCTTATTAGGGACTTGTCAGTCATGTATATCAATGTGTGTATGCGTATGTGAGGTGGCGGTGGGGAGAAATTGTAACCGATTATGTCCACTACATAACCGATGGCTATAACTGATAACAGTGGATATACATGGCTTAATATATCATTAAATTACTGAAACACAATCACTATCAGTCACTGATTATTTTCTGTTTCATATATTCATCTGATTAAGAAGCATGTTTATAACATATATATTACTTCGAGTGGTGTTCTACAACTGAAAAACATCTGGAACTCAAACCAACTGTCAACCAAAGCTATAGTCAAAAGTTTCAACACAAATGTGAAGACAGTTCTGTTGTATGGAGCTGAAACCTGTTTAGAGAACTACGAAATGCATTATTTAGAAGATACAGGTATTTATAAACAACTATCTGCGTAAGATACTTCGCATTTGTTGGGCAGATACCATCAATAATAACCTTCTATAGCAGAGAACTAAACAACTTCCAGCCGAGGAGGAAATTAGGAAAAGACGATGGAGGTGGATTGGATACACACTGATGAAACCACCAAACTGTGTCACAAGATAAGCACTAAGTTGCAATCCTAAAGGCCAAAGAAAAAGAGGAAGACCGGGGAACACACTACTTTGGGAATTAGAAACTAACATGAAGAGAGTGAAGAGCATTTGGGAGGAGCTGGAAAGGAAAGCCCAGGACAGACTTGGTTGGAGAATGCTGGTTTGTGACCTATGCTCCACATGATGTAACAGGAACTGATTGATTCATTGGTGTTCGCGGAAGTTGTCCACATTACCGAATTTTATTTAGTTTTAACACTGACATGCTTTTAGAGTCAGAATTTTCGTCGTCTCAGAGGTTGACGTCCTTCCAGGAAATAAACTTGTTGATTTAGAATATGCAGATGATATAGTTCTATTTGATGAAGATACCGACATAATGTGGAGTTTTTTTATTATCTTAAACATCAGTGTAGGCATGTTTGAGATGAGATTCACCTCATCCAAATGTAATTTATTACTTCAGCGGAGAAATCAGTGCAAGGGAGTAAAGTAGTTGAATGTGTTGACCTTTTAACTCATCTGTCATGGTGGTATAGTATCTGGTTAAATCTCGGCTCAAATGCAGAATGTCTATAGCAAATCAATGGGAATATACAAATTCATCCTAATAAAAATGATGTAGTTATAAACAAACCCCTAAATAAATTGATACCAACCATGTTTGTTCTAGTGAACACGAGTAGCTGAAGGCACTAGGTTAAGCATTACCACGAGATCATGGCATGACGCAACGTGGGTTGTCAATCATGCTCTAGTCAACCAACAAAGACATTGCTCTACTTACAATCAAAGATTACCTCTTCCGCATCCATTACAGCCTTCTAGTTTATTCTTATTCATACGTGTTTACTTAATCCCTAATGGTTATAAAACAAACATGACTTGGCCATATACATGGTGTACTTCAAGTTGTTCGTGTTCCTGAACGATGTGTGATCAATGAAAAGATCGATTAATCTTACATCATCTAAGTGAAAACGAAACAAAAAACAACTAACTTTTGTAGACTGTAACTTCATTAACATCTTACTAATAAAAGCAACTAACTGTAAACAACATTCTCTTTTTGCTTCATCAAACAACAACAGTCAATTTGTATTGTCAACAATTATCATTATGATTTCTCTGCTACTAATTTTACGGATCACTAATTTCTAATCAATTCAACTTGTTACTGTTGTTGTTGTTGTTTTTTATGCCGTCACCGTTGTCGTCGTTGTCGTCACCATCATCATCATCATCATTGTCGCTATTGATACTCTCAACTAAATCTAATGAGTGAGTATTGTTTATCTACTTGAATAATATTCAGTTTGATTAAACAAAACAAAACAAAAAGAAAGGAAAAAGTAAAAAAAGAGAAATTCACTCATATGTAAGATAAACAACAAAAAAATGTTTTTTTGTTTTATTTTTTTTTATCGCTTTTCTTTAATTTTTTTGTTAGAAATGAGAAGGAAATAGAAAAAACTCCTCAGCAGTGCGCACCCCAGATTCCTTACCAGAGGCTTCAGGTTGGCGGCGAACACCTAATTATCTACACCACTGGGTCAGTATCCAATAGTAGATTTCCGAATTGAACTATAATAATGAGTTCATTTTTGACTAACTTCAGGATGTTCCTAAAGCTCTAGTGAAAAGTTGTCACTGATGGAGTTCAGACTTGTCTGGAGTGAGACAGTTATCAACAATGACAGCGGATGATAGTAGTGCTATATATCACAAATTGATGGAAGTGAAAATTCTACCATTGGATGCTGACAGAGTGGTGTATATGGTTAGGCGTTCACCGTCAACCTGAAGCCACTGGTACGAAATTTGGGGTATGCACTGCTGAGGAATTCCACACTAGAACGAAACAGCTGTCTAGTGTTCCCCGGTTTTCAATGGTACCCTGCCAACATCAATCTGTGATATATTCAATCAAATAAATAACCAATCTTTGAATGATAGCTAGTAATAGATTCACAAATGTTTATTCCCTTCTGGATTGAGTATCTCGTGGATTTACACTTTAGTTATTAAAGTCGTAAGGATTACACTAATCCCTAAATATGAATGTCAGCAAGTTTATAAGATTCAAAAAAGACGAAACCCGTAAGCTACTTGTTCCGAACTTGATTCACTGATTTCAGTTAGTTGGCATTAGTGAAATGCATGTACATATGTATGTAGAATTTTTCGGCATCAAACGTAAACATTTGCTTAAACTTCTAAGCTACATGATATTCCAACTTTGAAAATATAACGATTTCAGTTTTGAAATGAGGTGGTTGTTTTGAGGTTTAATTATTTGTATTCGTCACAGATTCATGTTGGTTGGGAAAACTGGACAACTGTTTCGTTCTAGCATTGGACCCCACATCAGCATGCACCGTCGATTCCATCAAGGAATCATACTCAGGACATTTAGGTTGTTGAACTTATAACTATCTGCATCATTGGGCAGGCCTGCTAGTGTCGCATGGTAGAATTTTTGCATTGATCAATTTTTGATGTAGCGCACCCATCATCCATTATCATAAGTGCTAACTATCTTACTCCCGATATATCAGAACTCTATCAGTCACTACTTCATATAAGAACTTTGGGGGGGGGAACTCTTGAAGTTAGTTATTAGTAAACTGATTATTGTATCTGAACTGAGGTGATTTTATCAAGATGGGTACTGTATACGTTAATGATAATAAATGGTTGGACATAACAACAATAAAAGGAAAGTAATTCAGATGAGAAATCGGAAAATGTAGTTAAGCACTCATCAAAATATCATAGAAGTTAGATGAAGACTATTAAAAATAAGGTGAAAAAGACGTTACATAATATGTTAAGGTGAAATCAATTGCAAAACTTTGAGATGAAATATGTACAGAAATGAAAATAAATGGATTTACGGTAGCAGGTGAATAAAGAAGGAGAGGGGGAGGGAGTAATAATGGTCCTTAGAGAATTTTTTGAGTTTGAGACCAAGTTGAAAGTATAGGTTATACAAGTTTTTTTGAACATATAACTCTAGCTTCAGTAGGCATTATTGAACTCTTTTGTAAATAGCCTTCATCTAAGGACCAACATACGGAGCTCCACATTGAAGTAGTAATCGCATATAAAAGTAGTCAAGTTTTGGAATTTATTGTTCACGTTATTGTCGAACAAGGGGCAACTAGATAACAGTAGTTTTATTTTATCACAATATATTGCATAACTCCTACTTTCTATTTAATAGTCATAATGACAACTTCTATCACATTTTGATGAATAGTAAATTAATAATTTGGTGTTGTAGAGATTGTTGAATTTAGATTCGATTGAGTAGACAACTATTGAATATTAGGAAGCTCTAGACTGCTGTCTCGTCCCAGTGTGAGACCTTAGCGTATTCATTCACCAACCAACCTAAGAATACAGCCTAGGCTTCACATGAAATTTTAACTATTAGATCATTAAGCCGGCTAGCATATAACTGTTTACATTTATGCTACTTCATTCATTGTCATTAGTGGATAACTGCATTACACTCTACTTGATAGAACGCCACTTTGTTTTTTACCAGATCTCCAGAAATTACCTTCAGAAGTTAGTTATTCGTTAGCTGATATTAGTTACAAATGGATATTACGGGGACTGTTGAATGTTTACTTAATATAATGAATTGATTTGAGTTAGAAAACTATTGAAAACCTTTACTTTCTTCTTGATCTAAAACTAAAAGAAAACAACTCTCTAAAGGCCATTACTATTCCCCCCCTCTCCTTTATTCATCTTGTACCCTCAATCAATTTTTTATTATTTTAGAATACAACTCATCACAGTTTTCTGCAGTCAATTTCATTTCAAACACATTACGTAACTAATTTTTCATATGTAAGTTTGTTGATGATCTAACTTCTATGACATTATGATGAATACCCAGCTAAATTTTCAGATTCATCATAGAAAAATAATGTTTTTTTTTAATTGTTACTATGTTTACTCATTGAATACTATGAAGTAATAATTTCTGATGGGTGTATTCAAAATTGTACAACTTTTACGACGATGAATTCACAGTGAAGGAAACTCTTTACTAAGAAATATATTGTTGTTTTAATCTTGTTAAATAAAACATTCATGTTAGGTGTGAGGCAGTTACCCACTGATGACAATGGATAAGGTAGTACAAACGTATCTTGGATTGCTTGAATTAGAAATATTTACTGTTAAAGTTCACTGAAGAGTCAGAGAGTTTTGGGTTTGTTCTTTGATGAGATCACGGTTATACACTTCTGAAGAGTCCCTTCTTAAAACAAAACAGCTATCCAATACTCCGTAATGACCATTGATTATCTAATTTAGACCAATTCATGATATCAAATTGATTTTATTTTGGTGAGAGAGGGAGTTACGCACTGCTGAGGAGTTCC
This sequence comes from Schistosoma mekongi, assembly GCA_034768735.1. NCBI lineage: Eukaryota > Metazoa > Platyhelminthes > Trematoda > Strigeidida > Schistosomatidae > Schistosoma > Schistosoma mekongi. The sequence continues at coordinate 86,782,966 of CM068305.1, forward strand.
ACACTAGAACGAAACAGCTGTCCAGTGCTCCCTTGTTGTCAATGGTACCCTGCCAACATTAATCTGTGATATATTCAATCAAATAAATTACCAATCTCCACAAAAATAATCATCCAATTAAATTGATTTTTGTCTGATCATAAATTTATGAAATGAAATTATCATTCAGCATAACAACAAACTGTTAATATAAGTAGTATGAAATACTTTACCATTTTACTGCTAACCTAATTTCAACTGGTAATAAGTAGTACATAACGAGAGATTACAACACACTAATATATTTTACTGTAAGTAGATATCATTATAATATTTATGACAGTTTAGTGTGTATGTAGGGGTGGGGAGTGGGGGGTGGCGGATTATGTATATATATAGTAACTAGTTCCATGAGTAGTATAAACCCATACAAATACATATGGATTCATTCACTCACTATTCTGTAAGCAGTAATGCAACTGAGAGAGAGAGAGAGAGTGAGAGTGAGAGAGTATAGTTCATTTACATGTTTATGCATGTATGTGTATATATGTCTAGGCTTACTAACTATAGTGTAACGCATTAAAATGCATATTCACTTACTCGTCTCCTCACTCACTCAGTCCTCCACACTTACTCACACACACATACATAACTATATATATAGATGTATACAACATGCATTATTTACCAATAGTCATCATCATTTCGTTGAATAATACACATATCATCCAAACTTATCGAGACTGACATTATCTACAACATTTAAGTTGGTTGAGTGAATAAGAATAAAGTGGATGAATATGTTGGTGAGTGAGTTTGAAAATCTAGGGATAAAAATGATGATAATTGGTCAATTGGTATTACTAAACTAAACTTTCTATTTTTTTGTTTTTACTAACCATTTAATCATTAATCATAATGATACTAATAGTATTGTCAGTAACGATAATCATGATGACGATGATGATAACATTCACGTTGGTGATATCAAGCATTCCCATAGTTCCCAATTAACATTATTGTCATCCTTTGTAATTGTCATGATAGGTACTTAAAGTGGAAATGAATATTCATTTGTTATCTCTTGCAAATATTAATATCATTCATACCTAGTAACTAATCTTCATTCATTAAAAGGATAATTACTATTTAACCTTCTATGTCTGTATGCATATCGATAGTGATTGAAAGTGTTCCAGTAATGACAATCAATTACTAAATATACATATATTGACTATTGAATAGATTATTCACTGGATTCTACTAATGACAATTTCGAAGAACACCTAAGATACATGAAATTCCTAAAAAAAAAAAGTAACATCATTTCATATTGAATATAAGACAATGTAATTAGATGCCATTGTCATCGGTCATATTTCTTTATGCCAAACAATAAGAATAATACGAAGAATACAGATGGATTATATAATTCAGTATTGAACATTTAAAACGAATTAAAACAATAGTGAACAATTAATTATTTATTATGACGTAATAAAAAAAGAAGATTGATAGAGTTCGAACCCGGGAATTATTATTATCATTATTATTATGTAACATTGTGGATGTATTTATTTGTATAGCATTGAACTAATTATTCTTCAATAATAATAATAACAACAACAAGAAGAATAATAAAATGAGTGGATCTAGACGTGGTCTTGTAGCTCCACAGAATACTTTCTTGGATAAAATTATTCGACGATGTAATGGTCAATGTAAGTTATTGTTAATGTAAATGATACATTAAAATTTCAAGATGATATTATTTTACATAGATTGGTATTGATTATCTTCAATTACTTATCATACTTTATATCATCTTGATGTAGAATTAGAGAATGTAGAAGCATTTTGATGATGTGCTTTTGGATGACTATTTATTTTGATTTTTGATATTCATGAGATATTCGTGAGAGAGATGTCGGTTAGGGAAAAGTGACAATAAGGTGAGGATTACATACGTGTGTCGTTCTAGTATGTGACTCTATGATGATAGTTGTATACCATACAATAGAAACCACAGATCTTTATGTCTCGTAGCAAACTTAAGTCAATATTCAATGGTAGTACTTTTTTATTGATTATAGAAGATTTTCTACGTTGACTAAGGTAAAACTATCTCTATCTCTAGTATATACCTGATTGAAATTACGTACCAAGTCAACTATACATTTCACATTAATAAGCACTTTTAGTAAGAGCTCATAACTGTTAGAGTCCAGATTTCTTGGCAGTGAGACAGATATTGCCAGTGGTACAGATGTTTAAGTGCTTTTTTGTGAGACCTGAGAGATTTGAACTAGATTTCTTAGATGAATGAAGTGTATGCATTTTAATAAGTTTCATACTGTGACAAAAATATTGTTCACTTCTCCCCTATTTACTCTGATACCTAATCGATATTTAATATGTAGCTAAGTAAATCACTTTACATCTTTGTTATTATGATGCTTCTATTGTTTAATCCGACCTATTGAAATGAGTTTGCTAGTGATTAGCTTTTCTGTTTAATCTGTTCATATAATATTATGATTATGAGTATTATGAAGGCTGATAAGTTCATTATCATAAAATAAGTTTAGTTAGTTAACCACTGAAAACTAGGTATGGTACTGGACACCTATTCAATTTTGGTATAAGACTCTGAAACAGTAAGAAATATTAGTCTCTCAATACCGACTGCCTCAATGGTCAATGATTAAATAATAGCTAACGAACAATAAAAACATTTGTCATGAATCATTAATGTCTTAATGTATCCATACCGATTCAGTGTCTCATTTTAGGACCAGAAAAGTACCGACTACTAGTTTCTGATTTAAAATTGATATCTAACTAAAGTTAATTCATGATAGTGAATTTAAATAGTAGAGATTGATGAATTGAATATTCTGTATTATAAACCGAACTAAATTAAACAACTTGGTATAAGACTCATCACTAGATTACATCCATAATCCTGTCAGTGATCAGAACATGAACCTGTATTCTTATCACTTCATATTGACATAGATTTCAATTAAACATTTAGTTAAGTTGACAACCACATTAATGTTTCTTTTCAACCTATATTACTTACGTTTATTCATATGTTAATTATGTTAATTCATATACTAAAATTCTTATGTAATCATTAGGAATCCCACTGTGAACATCAACATTGGGATGCAGGTATATCCAACCGATGAGTCCCAAATAGGACGAAACGCACGTCCTGAATTCCACTTGCCAGTCACAATCCAAATTATATAATACTTATGTAATTATGTTGTTACGATAGAAACTTAGTCATTGCCTAAATGAAATCTTCCAGTACTTATTGAAAAGTATCTTTTTTGGTTTATATAACATGAATACTTTAACAATCATTAACATGATGAAAGTAATCTGTTGACAGTAGCATATCAACTGATAGGAGATGATGTTGATGAAGGTGTATTCATGTAAATTCCTCTTAATTTCTTTCATTATCTACCTTTTTCTTTAGTTTAACGTCTATTAACGTCTACTAAACATTCCGATCTTATACGTCTTATTGTTTTTGATTAAAGTGTTTCAATGTTACCTGAATACACTAGATGTTATAAGATAAATGATATAGATGAACTATGTTATTTCTTGCTAGTAAATACAAGTAAATGAATACAGTGTATAACCTACATACCTAGTTCTAGTGAAGTAAGTAAACTGTAATACAACATTAGTCAATATGACACAATGTACTGAGTTATATATCCATTGAATTAATCACTTTAAATGACTTTTTTAGTATGCTATACGTAATATCTTCCTTAATCTAGTGAATTATGATTACTGTCATCTTAGGTACTATACATTCAGAACATTAATTTTGATTTATCCTTTGACATTAATTAAAATAGTCAATCCATGAAGCTTAAAAGTGTTACATTCATTTCTAGAATGTGGTTACTATTTTAAGAATCTAATATCATTTAACTTTCTTTCCTCTTCAGCTCTCTCTCTCTCTCATAGTTACAAATACGTTGTTTCTATCTATAATTCCTAAATTTCATAACGTATTGATTATAAAATGTGTACTATGATGTAATCTCGCGTATTTTAAGATACAGCGCCGTATCAGATAGATTCATACCAACGAGTTATCGATTGAATTTCTAGGACAAATTTGCTCAAAACGTAATTAATCCAAAACTATTTCCCCCCCCACCTTACCCTACTCCTCCTGGAGATACATTATGTTAAAGTCATGCTTATTTTATAATACAATAAAATTAATTAATGTTGGATCAATGATAATGTCCTGTTGAAATCCACTTCTTGTGTTGAAATTTCGTATCGCCTAGGTACTTTAAAGGATTACATAATGTTTTGGTGTTAATCAAGTCTTCGAAAAATACACACAATCCACAAAAGATATCCACACTAGGCAAGTATGTTAGTCTAAAAACATGCTAGATTGTATGTTTGTAAACTACTTCAGGCAATAGAGTGACACCTACGACCCTACCTGAGGAGGGATAGGATCGATGGGCTTTCAGATTATACAGCAAATACTTAACCGTAAATAGGACTCTCCATCTAACCCCAATAGGCTATGTCACAAATCGAGTATAGAGTCAAAAATTCCTGACCTACGCATGCGGTAATTGGTTAATGAAAGTGTAAGCGGGTAGATGATGAATCACAGTTAGTTGGATAGATATCTATGACTGATATATTTGACTTTTCATTTTGTATGTGTGCTTCATCACTCGGTATTGATGGAATATACGCTTGTACCTGATCTGTTTGGTTCTTAATCGTTCTATCGGATTATTATATCTAAGTAACAGGCTAGGGCAAGACTGGGAGTAGCAGTAAATTTTGTATTGTTTAGGAATTGGAATCTGTAGAGAGGGTCATCTTCACGCATAAGACACAACACCTTATAAATACATACGTTCAGACTGATATAACGAATAGTCACAGCTACTCCGTAACTTAGAAGTATTGCTTTATTCTACCTATGTATTATTCAAAAGCAACATCATAACTCACCAGATGATCAGTTTCGATTGTGTTTTCTTAAAGCACTGCCAGACAAGTTAGATTTGTTTTCGTATCTGTACATTTTTAATAAAAAGGTTGTGATGAAGTAATATTTGTATGAATTAAGTTATTTAAGAGGTAGTCATATACTGTCTTTTAACATCAGTAACAGGCACTAGCCCATTCAAACTAGTGGTATACATAACAGCATTTATGAAGGCACTTTCCATGGAATATGTTTCCCCAAAGGATTCAAAATACACCAGTGTCTTAGAGTTTCCTCAATACAGCGATAGTCAGTGTGTATGAATTAGGTTGGATTGTAGCTGAGCAAGCTGAATCCATGACGCACGTTCTATCCTAATTGGAACTCGTCGGCTAAGTATACTTGAACAATCATAAAATAATCATAAAAATCTTGAAGTTAGTGATAATCGATGTGTTAACTCACTGAAAAACAGTATGACGAAATAGATACTTATTAGTCTAGGATCAAGTGTTGTGATCTTAATCACATAGTTGTTGAAAATCAAGAGATGTAACTGAATGACTGATTAGCCGTAGACAGAGACTCTGGAACAGTGTGCATCCATAGCCCTACCAGGGGATCTACCCCTTGGCATTTCGTGTTTCGGACCGAACACCTACCTATGAAACTACTGAGGAAACAGTCGATGTCTCTAACTTAAGCTAATCCTTAATATATATATATTCAAAATTATCAACCGTCAGATACCAGGCCAGTAGTCTAAAAGTTACGCCTTTGCAGAGAAATCTAATGGTTCTAAGCTTCATATCCTAAAGATGTTATGAATACCCACTGAAGAATGGTGTAATACTGGGACAAGACAATTTTTCTGTGTTATGTGTCCACAAATGCTTATTATCGGAATGAGAATTTTTACCTTATTGCACTGGCATTAAAATTGATCTGAATTGATCTTGAAGTCAAGTACTAAAGTGTAATCATTGAAGTATCGACTTCGATCGAGTTGCATTTCATGATTAAAAGTAGCTATTTCTATATTTCCACGTTGATCAATTATTTCTTGTATCATCATTAAGTGTATCAGACAGAAACTAATAGTTTACGCATAAAAGGTAGTCAATTAATCAATCGATGCCTGTTCCTCCACGTGGAGCATATTGAGCCAACCAGCATTCTTAAGCCAACTCCATCCTCGGATTTCATTTCCAGTTTATTCCAAGTGCTATTTTACCCTTTTCATGTTTGCTTCCGATTCCCAAAGCAATGTGTTTCTTCGTCTTTCTCACCTAATTTGACCTTGAGTATTCAAAGTTAGTGCTTGTCTTGTGACGCGGTCCAATAGTTTCCTCAACATGTGTCCTATCCACCTCCAGCGATTTTTATTAATTTCATCCTCGGCTAGATTTTAGTTATTTTGTTCTCAGACATTGAAGGTTGTTGTTGATAGTATCTGGTTAACGTATCTGAAGTATCTTGCGCAAATAACTGTTTATGAATACTTGTAGTTCTCTAAGTTTCAGCTCCATAAAATAGAAGTGACTTGACGTTTGTATTGAAAATAATGACTTTGATGTTGGGTGACAGTTGGTTTGAATTCCAGGTGTTTTTCAGTTGCAGAGATGCTGCCATTACCATTACCTTGTTAATCCTTGCTTTCACAACTGCGTGAGATCATCCTTGTTTATCGATGATGCTTCCCAGATATGTTAACGTTTCTACATCTTCCAAAGCTTCTCTGTCGAGCGTAATTGGGTTTGTGCTCAGTGTTTTGTATATGATGATCTTGGTTTTCCCTGTATGTATGTTGATGACTACTTTCGGCTAATGGGGTTACTGCTACACTGTCTGTCTTCACGTGCATTCGTTGTTGTGTTTGAGAAAGAAAAGCCAAGTCATCTGCAAAGTTGTCTGCTGAATATTGATCCTTTTTAACACCTACTGTCGACCACTGTGATGTCTTCGCTTAGTTCTCACTGTATTCTTCACGATAGGTAGTACACTTCTTGTATAAGTTTGTGAATACACAATGCAATTTTGGGATATGACTTAGTAATTAAAGCAAAACCGAAAAACAAAAAAAGTATTTTGTTGTAGTATTTGAAAGACTGGTGGCCTGTGATTTCAAACAGACCGCTATTGAGTATCTAGCAAATACTACCAACACAGTATACAGTGAAACGTTCAATATGTTATTTTGAAGATAGTTGTGAATGTAGACATGTCAATTATTGTCAATAACATCTGAAGTCTATTGTCATTAGATATAAACAGCCAACTTAATCCACATCGTTCAGTTATGTAGAATGTCTAATAGGATGAGTTACGAGTACATTGAAATTAAGACATCTAAGGAAATGTATTCGGTTGCTCAGTACAAGTGATAGTATGCTTAATGCATGTGCATAAAATTCATTGTATTTTCCGACTTAACCAATACTGTTGAACATGTTGGTTATTATTACGAATGTAGTGATTCTTTCTCCTGTCAGATATTTTCATTTAACTTCATAGTAATATTTGTGTACTAATACCACATTCATTAACATTGAACTTTGTTGATTTTGTAGTTAGGATGTATTTGGATCTTCCTGTTGATTCTTCAGTCTTTGTCATCATAAGTGCATCATGAGTGGATTGATTATATATAAAGTAATATTTCTTAAGTATTGTTTGAGTTCAAATGTATTTGACAAGCGGAATCCAGGACGCTTGTTTCAATGTTGTTTCTGCTTCAACTAAATTAGATAGTCATTTTAAGGGGTTCATTAGAAAATTTCAGAAACAATTAACATCATTATCTAACTTAATTATAGTAGATGGTTATAAAGAAAAATGAAATAGATGCAATGAACAATTAGGTCTTTGTATTCCAAGATTCTTCATCGGTCTGGAACTGCAGTCGCCACTTCGCTTTGCTCCATTTATATTGTATTGTCAGCTGACATACTAAATTGGTTATATAATTATAATGAATTTAGATGAAGGTACATTTAACTGATGAGTCCTGGATTTCGCTTGCCAGTCAAAATCCAAATCGAACAATGGTTATATATTTGTGCCTTCAGCCATTCTGGGATATCGCTTACAGCCATTAACCATTACTTTCATTGATCTCTTCCTCACTTTGGGTATATTCGAACTCCGTGAATCATTTTTGTCCGCATAGAATTTTATGAAATCTATCTCAGAGCTACTTACTAAGCAGAATATAGCCATTTACAAGATTGTATAGTCACTCAGTAGCCGAAATGATATACCTCATTCTATAAGGTAATGACATTTATTTTTGACATTGTCATCTATAACAAGCTTTTAACATCATATGGATAATATCGACGAATAGAAAAATGAAAGAGATTACCACATAGTTACTGGTAATTAACACCCTAGATTCAAGATTTAATGATGGCTACCTTTAACAATCTGATATAAAAGTAGAGTATTTGATGTGGCAGACAACATACCAGCGAAGACACTGAAGTCAGATATAGAAGTAAGTGAAAAGATGTTCTACATTCTCTTCAGGAAGATTCGGATGGATGAAATAGTGCTAATAGACTGAAAACAAGGACACCTCATCAAGATATCAAAGAAGGAAGATCTTAGCAAGTGTGAGAACTACAAAGGTACTACTTCACTCTCAGTATTAGAAAAAATCTTCAAAAAGTGTTACCCAACCGGGTAAGAGATCCAGTAGATGCCCAACTACGAGATTAACAAACCAGATTCTGTAAGGATCTGTGGCATACCAACCAAATCTTGGCACTACTAGTCATTATTGAGTAATCAATTGAAAAGAATTCATCACTTTAGATCAACTTCCTTGACTATGAGAAAGCAATAGACAATATAAACACTATGGTGTACACGAGAAGATAATTAATATCATGTAGTATTCCGACGACGGACTACACCACGAGATCGTGCATGGAAGACAGCTTACAGATTCATTCAAAGTGAAAACCGGTGTCAAACAATGCTGCGTACTCTGCTCATTTCTCTTTCTTCTCATGGATGGTTGGACCATGAAACCTCAACATCTCAGAGGAAGTACGTAATGCAGTAGACAATACAGATGCTCCATGTGGGGTAACATATATTGATTGCTTGATTTGGTGCAGAATATCGTAATTCTGAAACTGTGTAATATAATCATCAAATGAAAAGTTCAGACAGTAATTGATGATGAAAATATAAATTGCTGAAATCCAATTCCGTATTTGTAGTGAAATGTAATGATGCTGTAAACTAGCATCCATTAAATCGTCAAATCGCAGAAGACCACTTTGTATTATTCAATGAGTTAGTTACAGTGATAAAAAAAATATTAGAAACTATCAAAAATTACTTACACATTTTGTAAAGTCTACAAGAAACCATCATTATGAATATGTCATGCCTTACAGCAACTTCAAAGCGTAGTACGAACAATTATGTACATTTCACTGCACCTCTTATCTCGTTCTATCAGAGGTTGTACATAAATGAATGATGTAAATGGAGTCAATTCTTTATATCTTCAGATATTGTTCACAATAAGTGAAATATCCACATCTACAACCATCTTCATAATAGCACATTGAATGTTTCACTATATACTGTACTGGTAGTATCCTTTACGAGTTTATATTACATGCTGTAGTCTCATCTCTAAGAAAAGCATAAGAAAACGATGATTGGGGTAACTGTATAGAATAATAAGTAGTATATAAACTTTTGCAAATTGTAAGTACGTGCAATAATTACTACTAATATACATGGTAATCATCACAGTTAATTAAAATATGATTGTTTCCACTGAATATTAACTACTATTCATGTTCATCTATTCTTTATGCTTATCTGGCTTAATGATAATCAATAACCTCCATTTTTCATATTCCCCCCCCTCTTGTTATACCGGTCACCTAAAGTAGATTGACTATCTTCGAGAGCTAATTATCTGAACACTATCATCATTGTTTTTAGTTGTATCCATGGCGAACCGTTTTATTTCTATTATTATTCAGTTCCCCCTGATTTATCCTCTCATTTGACATATGAACTGTTAGTATATCATTTCTAATTAATGAACTATGGTTAATCAATTGTGTATACATTACTCCAGTTCACACTCACTATTACTCCTATTTTGTATAAAATGCTACTTTCCTAATTGGTTAACTGTGTGGTCTGGTTTTAAGTACATGTCAAGGAAAGTTTGGAAATATAATACAATTCTGATTCTGTTTGGTTGACTTGTGTTCTATCTCCGTCTTGGGACTGAGTGGGAATATGACAGAAGTACAATGACCAAGTTAGAATAACTCACTGGAGTTCGTTCTTATGATTTTATGCGTAAAAGGTTGAGTCAACCAGTTAGTCTTAAGAATCTATAATATCAACCCATTTCCATCGTCACAACACCCCGTTTATACTTCCTTATTCTTAAGGTGGATAAAATGAACCATCTGCTAAACATTAATGCTATCCACCAAATGTGATAATGCCTAAAAGTTTTATTCTAACATGTAATTTCAATTTGTTGTCAAGCACTCACTTGAATTGTTTGCAATCAATAATTTCTTAATGTTAACCATCAGTTTATTATGTAATCATAGTGTTAAATGGTTTCGTGTAAAACGCCACCGCGTTCACCACTAGACTACTGAGTTCAAACAGTCACACTTGTGCAACGTGCACATTGGTATTAGTATGAACTTGCATATTCCCGTTAATTTGTTATTGACTGAAGTTGGTCAGTCATTGTTGCTATATGTGCATTCTGAGCGGATCACCTCGATATAATGAAACGGACTGAGTTCGGATTCCACTGTGGACATCAACATTGAGATGCAAGTACATCCATCCGATGAGTCACAAATAGGACAAAACGCGCGTCCTGGATTCCACTTGCCAGTCACAATCCAACTTATATAATACTTGTGAAAAATTCGCTATATCGAGGTAATCCGCTCAGACTGCACATATACCAACAATGACTGACCAGCTTCAGTCAATAACAAATCAACGGGAATATATAAGTTCGTCCTAATATGTAAAGTTAAGTTTTCATTATATGTACTAATTAGAGAGAATCGACAGGTTTCATTCAAGTTGATTTTCGTCAGTAATGCTTAGATTGATATATTTTGTTGTTTAAAAATTGACAAGATCATGAGTTAACTTTTGGATTCGAACATTTCAAAAAGGTACATAACAGAATAATGTGTATATATTCTACAAAATATTGATTATGTACAATAAATCACTTGTAATCCTAGTTACATGCAGATTAGAAATCATCATTATAGTTTATCGAATTCAAAGATTATTCTATGAATTCCAGAAATTTGAATACCCTGTGATTAGATGTAGTATCTACGATGCTTTTGTAGACTTCTACAAGATTTCTATGGTTGGTTATTTCTTTCTTTTAAATAAATGTTTACAGTAAAAAATTGTTAACTTATCATTTTCAGGAGTTTCATCTTGTTCACTTGACATTAGAAAAATCTTTTGAAATAAGTTCATAAATTTAAATAAACCTCCCATTAACAATTGAATAATGTAGGTTTGATTTATGCTGATGATGGTGGTGGTAGTGGAAGGGGGGAATCTATTTATTCTGTTTATTTCTTGTTGTCAAAGCGAAATTCTACCAGTAGTACCTTCACGACGATAATATAAACAGTATTTACTAAATCCTCCTAGCTCTTCTTCCCTACTACTAAGTTATAGGGTGGATCCAAGGGGGGAGGGCTGGAGAGATGACGACAACGATGATAATGATGACCTAAATATATGGAAGTTGTGAATTCCATTAATTGTTTCTTGTTGTCTTATCTTTAGTCTCATTAGACTGATCTATAAATCAAATATATTTTGTTTATAGACAAGAAAATCATTGAATATGCACACACACACACACACAAACACATACTCGGAGATAATACACTACACTTCAAAGTACTACTAAGAGTGTTACGTTAGCATTTTGAAAGTTGAACTGTTTTTATTGATTTGTTCAATTTAATTAAGGTCAAGGGAGGATTCATTATTCTTATCAATAAGTTAATTATTTATTATTTAATTATTATTGTCATTCATTTAAAAGTAGACAGTAAGAATTGAATGCAGTAAGTTCAATTCGCTGGCGGAATCGAGGATGTACAGTGCTGAAGAGTTTAACACTAGTAAGAAATAGATGTTCAGTTATCTCTAGTTTTTACTGATGCCCGATGGACACCAGTCTGTGATGAATGCAAGTAATCGAACATTGATCCAGAGCAAGATTCCTTGACAGAGAATTTATTTTTACGGTGTAAAATTGCAGATGTTCGAATTAGTATACGTTGATCAATCCATTTATGTTTAGTTGACTTTGTAGAGACGGATATCTTCTCCACGAATATTATTCAATATAATTGCGTGTGAACATTAGATACTAATCGAACGTCCAGATAGTTTCCTTAGGAAGTCACTCTTGAAGTCCCAAACTTCAAGATACAATCTATAAGGCAATAGAATATCGTCAGTGCATGAAGCCCCATGATAGACGTTAACCACCATCGGTTCGTATATCATACATTTCCTTAGGTTTCTTGAGTGCATTCGCATTACTAGTTTAGAATCGAGGTTTTGTAAACTCCGTTATATAAACCTTTCGTATCTACCAACAACGTTTGACACCGGATGTCTAATTTCATTGACAGATATTTTTAAACGGCACTGTTGCAGAATGAAGGTCGTAAGTAGGACTTCAATGAAAGATTCTTTAATCATGTTATATATGAGTATTTTGATAAGTTAAGCAGACTTTTCATACTCCCGGCGGTACCAGAAAATTTTTAAGTTAGGACAGTGTGTAATGCCTCTGAGTGTGTGTCTTTTTGATCTTTAATTCTAATCCACCTACCAATGTTGCATTTTATCTAATTTATGGTGATAATTTAAACTCTCATAAAAGTTCAATGTTAGTTATTATTTAAAGTACTATTTCTATTTCCTTGTTATTCAATAATTTCAACTTAATGTTTATATGACCTGAAGAATGTGTCAAATCTTAAGAGATTAATACCGGAAGTTAAAGTTTATCTGCAATCATCCTCAAATTAGTGCATCATATTCATATGAATGTATCATTAAGGTATTCAATTATATCGCAGTTCTATTTGTATGAAGTCTTTGTACAAGTGTTAGGCGGCCTCTCCTGATTGTCAACATATACAGTGTTGAACTTGGCATTATCCTATCAAATATAAAAGATAATTTGATATCACGAATTAAACAACCAATGATCATCAGGAAACATTGGGTAGCTGTTTAGTCCTAGTATTGCGCACTTCACCAATACCCGTCTACGACGATATCAGAGATTGAACTCAGAACCCTCTGGTCCGGATACGAACTCCTTACATTTAGGCCTTTGAATAGGCTTCCAACAATTGATATTTTCACTTTGTGTTAATTTGTGATACGTTTACGTGACCTCATTCATTGTCATCGGTAGGTAACTGCCTCACAGTGGACACGGTTGAACTCCACTGATCACGTCTCCTTACTAGAACTCCACGAATTAACTTGAAAAGTAGGTCACTAGTGAGTTGGCAGTGATTATAATGAAATATCTATCAATAATTACAACCCGTCTACTTAGACCATTAAGAATAAATATAGCGCACAAGCCAACAAATTCACTACAATCAACTCCATGCAAACCAAAGAGTAAGATAATAAAACAAGACAGATTGAATGTTCTCTTCAAAAAGAACTGCACCAACTGTGACAAACACTATGTCAAACATAGTAACTGATCTCCCACATCGCCTGCAAGATTATCAATTAACAGTCAAACACCAAAATATATCTACTCTTCGATCAATGCATACGGACGATTATGGATACAGGTTTGACTGAGAAAATGTGGTGATTATAAAAAGCAAAAACACTAAACAAAATCAGGGAATTTTTAGGAGCTTGGCATTCAGCTTAATCGATAACCAATAAACATTGAGTTAGATACAGTTTATCGATCAGTTGGAAAATCATAAGGAACAACTACAGTGCTACAAATGAATTTCAGAGGGAAGGGGATCAAAATAAATGTGGAAAACAAAGCAAAACATGTGTTTACAACAATCAACTGAATAGAAAGTTGACATAACAGTCATCATCACCAATGCCTGTTACCCCAAGTGGAGTATAGGCTGCCCACCAGCAGTCTCCAACCAACTCTGTACTGGGCTTTGCTTTCGAGTTCTCAACAAGTGCTCTTCATTTTCTTGACGTCTGCCACCAACTCCTGATGAAATGTGTTCTTGGGTCTTCCGCTTTTCTTTTGGCCTTTAGGATACCATGTTAGGGCTTGTCTTGTGACACAGTTTGATGATTTCTTCAATGTGTGTTCAATCCACCTCCATCATCTTTTCCTAATTTCTTCCTCGTCTGGAAGTTGATTAGTTCTCTGTTACTAATTAACTTCCGCTTGGAGCCCCCTAGGGTTGCTGGTGGTCCCAAGCCCAGATAAAGGAGGATGGTTAGGCATGAGTTTAGCAACCCCATCCCGTAAAACTACAACCTTACTAACTAGTAAAAACTTGATATAACAGTCACGTAACTGACTTCTATAAGAAGTTCACTATGATGAAATTTTTCAAAATAATGATGAAATCACACCCCCTCCCCCCAAATGAAACTATTCATTACAAAATCCCAGTATAATCACAAAAATCTGAAATGATTTTAGCAGTGTAACAGTAGTTCATACATCCTAGAGAATAATTTTCTTTGTGAAATTATTGATCATAAGCGTGATTTCCACTACTTATATTTAATACTCACATCATTACTATGATGTAACACATTGGTTAATCATTAACTTGTCAGTATTACGTAACGTAACCGACCACATCATTAACATTCATTTTACAATATCAATTTTTTTCATTTTGTTTTTGTTTTCTTTTTCACTTATAATAACGTCATATTTATGAAACACTATTGATTTCTATCAGTTTTATTTTACATTAAAACAGATAGTGATAAATAGAGATAATAATGAATAGGAAGTAAAGTTCTTCCTGTTTTTTTTCTGCAATATTCAAATGTCTAGTAACATTCTACAATAAGCATTAAAGATATGACATGATGACATAATTAGGATAAGCTTGTATTTTCCCGTTGATTTGTAATGGACTGAAACTAGTCAGTCTCTGCTGTCATACGCGTATCCTGAGCGGATTGCCTCGATATAGCGTTATTACACAAGTTATATATTGAAGTTGTATTGTATATATAACTTTTGTAATAACGCTATATCGAGGAAATCCGCTCAGGATGCACATATAGCAACAATGACTGACCAGCTTCAGTCTATAACAAATCCGCAGGAATATACAAGTTCATCCTAATACCAATGTGCCTGTTGCACAAGCGTGACTGTCTGTACACAGTAGCCTAGTGGTGAACGCGGTGGCGTTTAACACGAAGCGGACTGAGTTCGAATCTCAGTGTGAACATCAACATTGGGATGCAGGTACATACAGTCGATGAGTCTCAAATAGGACGAAACGCACGTCCTCGATTCCGCTTGCCAGTCACAATCCAACTTAAATATATGACATTATAATGTTTATTTATTTGATGTTTATGAATATTTCAATTGATTTTAAATGTTGTTAAATGTTACATTAACACTTTGTTCACATTGAATGAGTAAAGATAAAATATACAATATATCTAGATATCTGGATAGACAATTATACAGTTGAACTTAAGATACTACTTAGTATATGTAAACTGTAAGATTTTAGATTTGTAATCTAAAAAAAACAGATTACTATAAGCTAATGTTAATTCATCTACAGTAAGCATCTGTGAATGTATACTCATCATTTGAATGAGTCCAACAGACACCACTTCTTCCTGTATTAAGTTCCAGGGGTTAATTACTTATTGGGAAAACATATATACCACTATGATCTATCTGTTTTTTGGCATTTTAATCCATCTGGTTAGATCAATTATAAAAGTTTGATTGTTTGATTTTACTAATCGTCAATCAATCAGTTAATGGCTGTTATCCCATGTGGAGCATAGGCTACTTACCAGCATTCTCTAACTAACTATGTCCTGGGCTTTCCTTCACAGCTCTTCCCAAGTGCTATTCATTCTCTTCATGTCAGTTTCTAATTCCCAAAGGAGTGTGTTCTCCGGTCTTTCTCTTTTTCTTTGACATTTAGGATTCCATGTTAGTGCTTATTTTGTGACACAATGTGATGGTTTCCTCAATATGTGCCCAATCCACCGCCAGCGTCTTTTTCTAATTTCTTTATCGTTTAGAAGTTGATTAAATCTCTGCCATAGAAGGTTGTTGTTGACGGTATTTGGCCAATGATTGCGAAAAATCTTACTCAGACAGTTGTTTATAAATACTTGAATCTTCTAAATAATGCTTTCCGTAGTTCTCTATACAGGTTTCAGCTCCATACAACAGAACTAACTGTCTTCACATTTGTATCGAAAATTTTGACTTTTATGTTGACTGACAGTTGGTTTGAGTTCCAGATGTTTTCCAGTTGTAGAAATTCTGCCGTTGCCTTACCAATCTACGCCTTCACATCCGAATCAGACCCTCTTTGTTTGTCGATGATGCTGCCCATGTATGTAAAGGCTTTTACATCTTCCAGAATTTCTCCGTCAAGCGTAATTGCGCTACTAATCGTAACAATACATATAGTAAGCTTCAACATATACAAAAAGGTAAGCAACATACTTAAATTCAACACAACACAATAAGTACCAACTAAATTACACTTAATGGAGAATCACCGGAAAGTGTGGGATATTAGTGAAATAATTATCATAAGGAATAATCATGTGAGCACATAGTAGTGATAAGTGGATTATATCGAAGAATTGAGATTAACAATGCAGTTTATTGGAATGTTTGGTGATGTTTACATATCTCATTGTCATCAATAGACATTTGAAGAAGTCCTACATGCAGACTTGAACATCTAAAACTGTTTATTAGTTTATCGTAGAAATCGTATACCTAAGTATCAAACATGCTGAAATTCATTTGTTGATAGTCTACATAGCTTCTTGTTGATTTCATCGCACAACACTAAATGATACTACTCCTAATAAGGTATCACCCGCCGAGGCCTTGATGAACCGAAAATTCAAGACAACTCATTACGCGATGCAACCACAGAGACACCCGACAACTCACACAAATTCCCCAGGATTCGAAGTTGTTCACCAGTCTCATCTCCGTTTTTGCTACACAATACAAATCTTTCTTACAAATCTAGTCTTTTGGAATAGCTGTGGGCTGGAAAAAATAAGTTGTGGTATCCGACGAAAGTATAAATATTTGAGGTAGCGTTAGCATTTAGTCGTATCGAGAATCGGAGAGATCAGACATATAATTCAGCTACCCTAGGGTTTGTTGCGCAAACCGTATTAAGCCCATAAGACCTTACGCGTTTTTAGT
Source organism: Schistosoma mekongi (assembly GCA_034768735.1). Taxonomy (NCBI): domain Eukaryota; kingdom Metazoa; phylum Platyhelminthes; class Trematoda; order Strigeidida; family Schistosomatidae; genus Schistosoma; species Schistosoma mekongi. The sequence continues at coordinate 86,800,434 of CM068305.1, forward strand.
CTCATCTGACGAAGAAATCATAATACCACTAAACATAAACCATGAGGTAGATCAGATTACTCCATGGAAAATGTTTAGTAACAGTGTTTGCTTATAATGGAATGACTGAGTAAGCAATAATAAAGTCATACTCAGGGTAATAATCAATGATAGCAAATCATTTGATGAGACTACTAATGTTCATCAACTAAAGTAGTTTTGACGAGTATTACTTATAGCTATCGACTTCACCTACTTTATTACACAACTTCGGCAAGTATTTTGGTAGGATATAATAAAAGTAAGAATGTCAAAATCTTACTTACCTACCTACCTCTTTACTTACTTAGTTACTTAGTTAGTTAGTTAGTTACTTACTTACTTACTTACTTACTTACTTGCTTACTTACTTACTTACTTATATCCAGTCACCATAGAATATACAAATGATTAAGTATATTCTTTACTATAAACAAATTTCTTGCATTCATCAATAGTTGACCGTGGTAGTGTATCTTGAAGGTGGTATTTGTCAATGTCTAAATGAATCTACGTATATTCCCATTTTTTGACTGTCTATTTATTTTTCTCTTAGTAACGTTATTCTTTAAAGAGATAGACAACAACATAAAGAAAAATTCCCAAATATAAAAGAGAAAATTCCATAGAGAAAAAAAAGTGGACTTATTGAAATGAATGTGAAACATTTAATAGACTTCATTATTAAATTACTAGTCACGAATATATTCATCACTAGGTAAATAGTGATTGTTTTCTACTATGGCATGATTATTCAAAGAAGTGGAATCGAAGAGGAATCAATCAATATGCGTGAATTGAATAATCATCTGGTAATTATCATGTATACAATTCAATTCAATGCAATGCAATGGAATACAATTCAATGAATGTTTTGCATGCATGCATGAATGGATACATGTATGGAGACAAACAAAAAACTTTATATTTATCTGCCCAAGACCTCCACCACCCACCCACCAACCTATTCATCCTCACTTTCACTACTACTCCCCCCCCCCTAGAAGCATAAATATAGTGTGTTATAAACAGAAATGGGCGTATTCATGTGTACGTTAATGTTACCTTTCTATTCTGTTTACTTCAATGATGAGACTATGCATTCTTGACGAAACAAAAAAAGAAGGTATAATGAAGCATAAAGAAATTGTATTCTATCGATAATCATCGTCGACATTCATGTTATAGTGAATAGTCGGTAAACTTAATTTCAATTCTTATGTATGAAATGAAGAAGAACAAGGAATCGATCTGATACTTTCAACATAGAATTGAGGTGACTTTTGTAACGAATTCATTTGACTAAAACAGTCTCAATTAGGGTTATAATACTCAATGAACTAGTGACTAACTCTAGAACGTTCCTGAAGCTCTAATGAAAAGTTGTTATTAGTAGAGTTTCGACGTGTCAGAAGTTAGACAGTTATCACAATTGACAATCCATGATCGTCACACAATATCATAAATAAATGAAAGTGGGAATTTTGTCACTGGATGTTGGCCCAATGGTGTAAAGGGTTATACATCCACTAACCTGAAGCCTTTGAGGGTGTAATGTAGAGTGCGCATTACTGAGTCGTCCCATACTAGGACGAAACAATTTTCCAGTGTCTCTTGGTTCTCAATGACGTCCCACTAACCTCTATCTGCGACGAATTGAATCAACTAAGAAGCTTACTACCAATCTGAAGAAGTCACCTCAGTTCAACAAACTAGCATCATTTCATAAAGGTTGAGTGATTGATGAAAATATAAACAATGCATATTATGTTTGGAGGAATATTCAAGAATAATCTTAGTTACAAAAGATAGAAGGACTAGAAATAAGCGATTACGTAATGGGTGAATAGAACTATGTATTAAATAATTGAATCATAAGTGAGTTGAATGATGATGTGGCAACATAAACGTCTTGAACATTTTTGCGGTGTAATGAAAATAGAGTTTATGTCAGTATATTTAATACATCAATCATTTTTATGCCATCCAATAATCTTCACAATAACCATGTCAAAGTCACTGTTGACTAAATTCATGAAGTGTTTCCTGAAGTTATAGCTACTAGATATAGTGAGTGGAGTCTACTCATGCCATATGTGTAAGAGAGGATAAAGGCGAATGTTATGCGATGAAATGACTAAAATTAAAAAAAAAACACTACTCTATCAATACTGGCTGACTCAGTGGCATAAAAGCTAAGTCTTTTCAGAGACACCTTAGACAGCTTAATTTAACCATAACTGCAAATTTGGTTCTGACAAGAAATAAAACGAATTTTTAGAGATATATGATTATAAATTGGCTGTTAAAATCCCTTCAAATCATGACATCAATTTCAAACTCAGCAGTCTACACAAAATTGGCATCCGAACTTATAACTATGAACGGTGTCCATCAACGCTGCCCATCGTCCTCATTTTTGTTTGATTTCTTAATTGAATTACTGCTGAAATTAATACTCTCATCGTCTAACTTTTCAGGAATTGATGTTCTAGGAGTGTATCCACTTATTAACTTAGAATACGCTGATAAGATGCAGAATCTCTTGACAGTAATAAGCAACAATGAAAACATGTTCGAAAAGAGCTTCTCTCACCCCCCACCTTTTGAAATTGAAATTACTACTTCAGGACTGCAAATCGTTAACACCTGAGCTAAAGATAGGGTCTGAAGTAGTTGAAAACATCGACCACTTCACTTGTCTTTGAAGTCTGATTATCCCTGAAGGGTTGGTATGTGACGAAATCTCGGCAGGAAGTCAGGAAGCTCGTTTTATCAACTTACGTCACCTATAGAATAGGATAGATATTCGCCTGCCAACAGAAGGAAAAATATACTGCCCAGCAGTCCATTCCCTCTTACTGTATGGATATGAGAGGTGGTTATTAAGAGTAGTCAACACTCATAGGTTACTGGTAATTGACGATGGATGTCTTTGAAACATAATTCGCGTTAATTAGGATCACCGAGTAACTAATATGGATGTCGCTGGGTATTTGGAAATGGTGATAAGTCGGCCGATGAGGTTGTGAATCTTCATCAACTGACGTGCATGAGATACGTATTACGTATGCGTAATCACCGTCTACCTCGACACGTGATAATGGCTGATATGTTGGTAGGATGAAAGAAAGTTAAAGGTGGCCAAACTATATGTATATACCTTTTATGACGGTAACATGTATGAATTAACTTGTCTCTCCTCAAATGAATTATGCAACATGCTTGTTATCTACCGAATGAATAGTTTACTTTTATGGTAGACATTTACTTATATATCTCTTTTTTATTCATAAATAAATTATCATTGTAACTATGACATGAACAACAGTTTCATCTCTTAACATTCATCATCAGAATAATGAATAATTTAACAAGCTCCAATAATAAATTACATTATTATTGTATCCTATCTGACAGAAAAAAAAGCGTATATATATAATTTCTACTCGATTATACAACCGATACTACTTGTGTTAATACTACTCACTAAACTAATAGTAGTAGTATTAGTAGTAGTTGTAGTAACAATCATAATAGAACTAATGAAATGAATAACTGAATATGTTTCATTCTCATTAATGTATACATACATAAACATGCATACATAGATAATGATAAATTTATGCTTATTGATGCATTAAAATTAATAATAAAGTAGCGTGTTCAATGTTTCAATGTTTATTAGATGGCGTAATACATTGAACATTGATTCATTAGCTATTGACTGAGTTAATAAATAAATAAATAAATAAATAAAAGTTGAAAAAAATAAACCGTTGTCAAATTTATGATAGTAATTTTGCTTGAGATTCACGTGTGTTACATAACATGCTTCAGTGATAATGCTAATAAGTCTACTAGTACTACTAGTAGTTGTAGTACTACTACTAATAATAATAATCATAGTAATAATAATAATAATAATAATGCCACTACTACTAGTGATGACAATTATAATAATTATGCAAAAATTACTACAAATCCTGCTACCAATCCTACTTTTACTGGTACTACTATTACTACTACTACTAATAATAATGATAATAATGATAATACTACTACCACTTCTACTCATAGTACCACTATTACTACTACCACTACTACTGCTATTACTACTACTACTACTCACACTACTACCACTACTACTATTACAACAATAACAGCAACTACTACTGCCAATAATAATAATACTAATAATAGTGACTCTACCAGTACTAGAAACAATAATAATGATAATAATTACAATAGTAATATCAATACTACCACTAATACTGATACCAATAATATTACTACTACTACCATTAATAATAATATTTATATTAATGGTACCGCTACTACTGCTACTAATGTGCACACCGCTAATATTATTATTATTATTATTATTATTATCGTAACTATTAATATACCAATATGACTGTTGCGGTACCACTAATGCCACATATACTACTACTTCTATTACTATTACTACTACATCTACTTCTACTACTACTACTACTACTATTAATAATAGTAATAATAATAATATAAGTTGTTATGGCGTGATGAAAGGAAAGGAGGGATGATGATTTGGTTGGTGGAATGGACGCCAATGAGATGTGTGCCTAGTTTATAATGCGCGACTGACCTAGGCCCACCCACCCCCAGGCCGACAATAGGAGAACTAGAATTAAGAATCGGAAGACAGAGAGAGCGAGATCCGAGAGCCGAGATCGTATTATATTTTAATCATGCCTTTATATATACATAAAATCAGACCATACGGTAAAACAATCACAAATCCAACATCTATACAGAACAAGAGAAAGAGTAGCAGCGAATGGGTACAACTTGTACACAATTAAGTAAACGCAGTTCATAGTAATAAACAATATACTAAGAGTAAATATACTAAACGAGAGAACCGGGCAAGGGAAACGTATCAGTCATAGAAATAAAATGATTACACCACTCATGAATAAAATAATGAGATTTGTCCTCCAGAATGCAGTTCTGAAAGTTCGCTAGTTTTTTTAATCGCCCGGCATAACATTACTATTAGTGATACCGCTACCACCACTATTACTGCTATGGCTATAATCATTATAACTATCATCGCTACCACCCCTGTTATAGACACTAATAGCGACAACTAATAATAATTAATATGCCAATATGACTGTCATCCTACTACTACTACTACTACTACTACTACTACTACTATTATATTACAACTACTGCTACTTCTACTCCTACTGTTACTTTTATTAGCATGTTATTGCAACATTTTTGTTGTTGTTATTGTTTTATGCTTTTAAGTTGATGTCGATACATAATAAAATAGTTGATTTGATAACTAACTTTCATTTGACTGTTTACATTTACCTACTAACTAATACTCTATCCCATATAGACATGCATATACTGAGTACATTTTACTTGTAGGTGGAATGTTTAATGTTGACAAACTATGCATAATATTGATTCATTAAGCATACATTTATCCTGTTGTAATCACATATGATATGAAATAGATAGTAATCATAGTATTAACGATACATTTGTAATGATTGTTTACCATGGAGACAAATAAAAGAGACATGTGGAAATGTTATACTATCAACAATACAAATGTATCCTCTTGAATTATGATACATTATATAATACGGTATAGCCTATAGAAGTATCTAATACTAATAGATAAGTGTACTATACTCTTGCTCAAGTGTTCATACTCTCCTAACTCAAAGATAAACTTCCTATTTCAACTACATCAATTCACTTACTTCTATTGAAAACTTATGTATAAGGTGTAAAATTAAATGGGCTTATCGGTACCTCACTTGGTTGTTTGGTGTAAATCTGACATACTCAACTTTGTTCTACTATATTTTTTGGTCTTGCCGTAGAGTGATTCATTAAATGCTAGTGAAATTTTTTAATAAGGTTTATTGTTATCTTTCACATATTGTAGAAATTGTAGGGATTCGAGCTAGCAACCTTAGCACTATCTATTTATTTTTCTTATGCTAATTAGAATAAATACAGTGTGTTAGCAATTTTTCATATTCATCTTTTGGTTTGTTTCTGTTCATCATCATTGTTTCATTTGTTCTTTACTTTAACATACATCACCAACTAACCTTCCATGAAGAAATGTTTAGTTGAGATATCAGTACACTAATCATATTACTATACATTCTCTATGATTAGTTATGTAATAATATTTCACTGTTGTCAATGTCTTACAAATTATCTTGATGGGTTCTATATACTTTTGAATATTAGATTATGGCCTAAATAAGGTTAAAGCAGAAGTATCATTTAAGTTAGATTGCGGTTCGTGAGTAATATCCAGTAAATGTGCCACATTCTATTTTGGACTTGTTAGCTAGATAAATTTGTATACTAGTGCTAATGTTCACACTAAGAGAGGAAGTCAGTTTACTTCATTTCAAAAATCCCATGCTTTCATTAATACTCTACTGAATTCGAATAAGTTGTGGACTGAAATTAGTCAGTCTGTGTTGATATATATGTAAATCCTCAGCGGGCTCCTTCGATACGTTAGGGCAAATCTAGTTGTAACTGATCATCTTCAGTCCATAACAGATGAACGGGATAAAATAAATACTTTGAAGTTGAGTTCCAGTGGTTACGTTCGCTCACCGAATCTGTGGAATTAACTTTTTTGAAGTTAGTCACTAATGTGTACATGATAACTGTTATTACTAGGTGTTCTGGAGACTTCCGCCTTTAATGTATTCAGTGCAATTTAGTTATATCTATTGTCAGACAAGCATCACTAGTAATAATCGATGAAGTTACTGTTATGATGGAGAAATTTACCAATGATGGTGCATGCGACCAATTAAAAGATATGTCCTTCTGCTCAGGAGGTTACATCAACAAACGCCAATGAGAGTGTCTATCCAGTCCCTGTATGTTTTCTCGATACCCAGTCAATCACAGACAGGAAAACAAGCCGAAGAATGAACCAGAAAAGTCGTAATATATTTCAAGCTTTCCTTTATATATACATGTACGAGACCATGAAGCCAGTCAGAGAATTAACATTATTGCAAAACAAAGGAGACAGTTATAGTAAGTAAAGGTAACGTGCACGCAATCAATTATCTGCAGTTCATTAATGCGAGGTGAGATACTAACGGTAAATAAACTAATAGGTAGGAAAGGGCAAGTTGAATGTAAAAATGATAGAAATGAAATGTTTACACTACCTACAACTGAGATAATTGCTATAGTCTTCCATAAGATGGTTCTTCTTTAGTCGTCTGACATAACATCTTCCTTTTTAAAAAAATTAATGACAAGGTCCCATGTGATCACTTGGATTTAAATGTGGTCATGTACAACTACAAAATTATTCAGTAAGGAAAGAACACTTGATTATTTACAAATTATCTAATCACTTACAATCTACCTCTAATCTTCTCTCCTCACCCCAGCACGAAATGTTGTGGGATCGTTGCTTGGTAGTCACTTAATATCGTGAATAAATAGCGAGTAGAAATATCACCTGTTCGATACCATCTCAGTCGCTTAAAGTCTAAACGAAGCTGATTTCTATATAAAGTTACACATAAGTTACGCAATTCCGTTGGGCAATATACTCGGAAGAGACAGTTATCTAGTGCTTATTGGTTTCTACTAGTGCTAAAACTGACGTCAGTCTTTGAAGGCGAACTTATAACTGGACATTGTTTATATGACTCTTTACCTACATAAGCTGTTATAATCTTTTATATTCGGAAGAGAATCAGTTGCATAAAACTATACATCTAATTTATTATGTTCATATTACAAGACTTGAAGTCATTAACTGTTAATATAAGCACAAAATAACTACTCTATCAGTCTTCTTAGTTTTTATAATCACTAATATGGCTAATGGAATATTAATAACAATCTACTAGTATTACTCCAGTATTATTTTTCACGATGGGAATCGATATCGCAAGTTCAATAGAACGACCTACTCAATCAATCAATCAATCAGTTAATCCCTGTTACTCCATGTGGAGCATAGGCCACCCACCGGCATTCTCCAACCAACTTTGACCCGAGCTTTCCATTCCAGCTCACCCCAAATGCTCTTCGTTCTCTTCTTGTCTGTCGCCAATTTCCAAAGCAATGTGTTTCTGGGTCTTTCTCTTTTTCTTTGGCCTTTAGGGTTCCAACTTAGTGCTTATCTTATGACACAGTTTGATGATTACGTCAATATGTGCCCAATCCACCTCCAGCGTCTTTTTCTAATTTCTTTCTCGTCTGGAAGTTCATTAAATTTCAGACAGTTGTTTATAAATACTTGTATCGTCTAAAGAATGCTTTTCGTAGTTCTTTATACAGGTTTCAGCTCTATACAACAGAACTAACTGTCTTCATATTTGTATTGAAAATGTTGACTTTAATATTTAGTGACAGTTGGTTTGAGTTCCAGATGTTTTTCAGTTGTAGTAATTTTGCCCTTGCCTTACCAATCTGCGCATTTACATCCGACCTACTAGTCAATTATAAAGTTTTCTAGTATAACGTTACATGCTATACATTTAAAGTATTTAGTTTAGAGAACTTAGTTTAACTAAAACCATCCACCTTGGCTACAAATATTCACCATTATCTCAAATATTAAATGGACTATATGAGTAAATATGTTCATGCCGTTAAGATTTAACAATTGATTGAATGTTATAGATGCTTGTTAATTCAATTAAAAGGTAGATAGATTCCAAATTGATTATTGTATTTTATTACATAACATGAATACATTGATGTATTACATTGACATTATGAAATACTAAGTCGATATACATCAAGACAAAATCAGAACTGAAGGCTTATCTAAATGCTTAATAACTAATATATTCGGTTAATTTACACTTTATTTACTAAATCAATAGTTTGTATAAGTGTTATGACGTGAAGAAGGGAAGGAGGAGGAGATGATTTGGTTGGTGGACGCGAACACCAATGAGATGCGTGCCTAGTTGAGAATGTGCGATTGACCTAAGCCCACTCACCCCCCTCAGGCCGACAATAGGACAACCAGAATTGAGAACAGGAAGACGGAGAGAGTGAGAACTGAGAACCGAGAAAGTATTATAATTTAATCATTCCTTTATATACACATAAAATCAGACCACACAGTAAACCAATCAACAACCTAACATTTGTACAGAACAAAGGGAAGAGTGGCAGTGAATGGGTACAACTTGTACATAAATAAGTAAACGTAGTTCAAAGTAATAAACAATATACTAAGAGTAAATATACTAAACGAGAGAACCGGGCAAGGGGAACGTAACAGTCATAGAAATAAAATGTCAACACCGTTCACAGTTATGATAATTGAAATAATGTTCTAAAGCACAGTTCCCAAAGATAGTCAATCTTCATTAGGTGCCCGGCATATCAATAAGTAGGTTATTTTCAAATTAAAAAAAAATTACATTTCAACTGTTTAAAGTTATCTTAATCTAATTGATCTTATTATGTCTCTACTCATTACTATGAGTACATCACTTTACTTGATGAAAAGCTAATTTGACGAAACATTATTATTCACTAGTGTATATGTTATTTATTTTAAAAAACAGTGTTCAGTTTCATCTCAATCAGAAACTAATAAAATTAGATTAAAACAAAGAATCAGAACAGTTCAATTTTAAATATTGAATTATTTTATTTGTTAATACTTTCATGTTAAGAGTGATGATGGTGGTGGTGGGGGAAGGTAGATGGAGATAGCAACAAACGTTACACTGTGTGTATAAAGAGAGGTGGGGGGGAGGCAGCTGGAGATAGCAACAAACATTACACTATATGTTTAAAAGGGAAGTGAGGTGGGTGTAGAGTTTGTTTTCCTGAGTTGATTTTGTTAAGAGAAAATGTTGTTTTCATTTTTCTTTTTTCAATATCATTTTCTGTTATGTATAAATGAAAAGATGCTTTAAAGATGCCGCTTTTTGTTTGTTTAATGATATGAAGCGGTAAAATAAAATAAACACACAAATATTGGCTAGTTGAATTATACACTTCTTATCAATATTCATTCAGTTAAACTCTTGCCAACATATCACCGACTTATATTACAGCATATAAATAGTTTGATTTACGTCAGTCTTTTCATGTTACATTATTAGGGAAAGATAACTGGAAAATAATCGTCAAGGGACCTTGGATGTTGATCTTGTGATAGTTTCATTTGTGTTAATAAAGGAATACATGAAATCTTCCTTTGGATTTATGCTCCGCTACGAATTTTATTTAGCTCATAGTCGATGAACATTTGTGATGTCAAGTCGCCTATACTAATGGATACGTTATAACTCGATAGATAAACTTCGATCAGAACTATAGAACACTTGATAAATATCAAATTAGTTACTGCATAGTCTGTCATAGCTCAAATAAATCACTCAGTGGTAATCGTCTCAGACAGTGAAGCTAGATGATTTTTTAATCAAATTCGCAGGGAAGTACAACCTTCTTTAATAATTACAGATAAGGCTTGCTAACGAGTACCAAGATCCAAAGTTTCCAGTCGACTACTTTCAAATTATCTTTCATCTCTTTCTAATGCTAGTGATGTTGCGTCACTAAGATCAGTGGTTACGTTACAATTTATTCGGTGAAATCCAATCGGCACTATAATGAACTTAATGAACATCCAGTTAGTTAATACATACTGATTACCTTATGAATTCATTAGTTCTCGGTGAATTGGGCCACCACTGAAAACCAGGAAGTATTAAACAGCTACTTCGTTCCAGTATTCAACTATTCAACGACAAGCATCCATGATATTGCCAGACAATCCAATCCTGTACCCTCAGGCTTCGCGCTGAACATTTGACCACGATGTAACGGTTGACTATCCTAACTCTAGTCAATTCGTGATATGTTACAATACCTAATCTATTTCAAACAATCGATAACTACCTTACAATTGACATGCCTAAACATCACTGGCCAGTTATTCTCATTAAATCTTTAGAAATTACCTCGTAAAGTTAGTCGCTAGTGATGTGATATTGAATGTAATTTGATGCTTAAAAGATTGTTGGATTTGAATTTGTTATCGTATTAAAACACGAAAGTCCACAGTATGATTCTCTAGTGGGACTTTATGCTACGATGAGACAGCTATCCACAGTTTCCTAGTTTTCAGTGTTTGAACGAAACACACAATTTCAATAATCTCACTAATAACCAGTTATACATAATTTATTATTTGAAAGCAACTTTTTAAATTACTAGACAGTTACTCTTTTGATATTGTGGATTGATCTGAATCACACAACCATTGATCACCTGGAAGCATTGGGCAGCTGTATCGCACTTGTATGGGACTTCTCAGCAGTGCGCACCCACAACCGCATCGGGGATCGGACCCAGGACCCTTTGGCTCCCCGGCGAACACTTTACCATTGGACCACTGAGTCGGTCCCTAACGTTTGATATTTACAATTCCGTCAAGTCGCGATAAGTTGAGCGACCTCATCCATGCCATCGGTGGGTTATGTCAAGAAAGTTGTTAAGTATACACTTCTAGGATGAAGTAGTTGTCCAGTGTTCAGTGTTACCTATCCAACTAAATAACGACTCTCATTTTTAATCACTTCTTTTAATTCTTCTTATCTTAAATGAATTAACCATACTGAGGACCTAAAAATCCTACTAAGTTAACAGTAATCTTATCAAGATGAAAGGCATGACCACATATTTGAAGAAACAACTATATAAGATCGACTTTGTTTGACAGTTTTGTAATTACTATCTAATAAGTTTGCCCCATAATGTCCAAATATCATCATCGGTAACGGAAATCCATGAAGCATTGTCATATGGGATATTTATCTCTGGAATCATATTTTTTCATCATTTCCATAGTGAATACTAAACAGCCCACTTTAAGTAGGTTATTAACCAAATCTCTCCACGTGTGAGGCAATAACATTTAAGATGACACATCGGTGGAGTCGACAGTAGTCAATTGCATTATAACAATTATATTATAGTATAGATTGCTATATAAGACAAAATACAAAGCATAGTAAAGAGTAAACTATTATGTCGGATTACTAAAGAAGGGTGATAAACTTCCAGAACTGTGTTTTAGAGAACTAATTCATTTATTCTGGTCGTGAATAATGTAAATATTATATTTCTATTGTTGTTACGTTCCTCTTACCCTATCCACCCGTTTAGTATATTTGCTGTTATTATATTGTCTCTTACTATAGACTACAGTTAAATAGTTGTGTACAAGCTACCCCAATTCACTGCCACAATCTCTTCTGTTTTGTATTAATGTAAAATCCCTAATTGGTTTGCTGCGTGGTCTGATTTTGTGTATCTATGAAGGCATGATTGAAATACAATACGACTGAAATTGGGTTGGATTTGATTGTATCTGTTTGGCTCATAAATCGTTGTTTTCTCTATTTCGGATTGGGGGACTGATAGTCGCGGGGCAGACATGTGCGTCTACTGATTGGCAATTATCAAGGGCACTGTGTATTTTCCGCATTACATTACATAAACTATGTGGAGTTGTGTACAGAAAATGAAGTGATAGAATCAGACTAGAATGCTAACAACTTTATAATGAGACAAACTATGATAACCGTTCATGGTATCCATGGAGAGCTTACAAATTAAAGAATGGAATTATCAATCTACTAAATATTTAGTAAACATGGTTTAAGAGTACAAATCCTGATATCAAAATAGTTAAACTCTAGAGAACGTAATAGATTGTAATTAACATAAGAAATTTAGTACACGCGTTACGAGACAATCCACTCAGAATGTACATAAGTCAACAGACACAGACGAGTTTAAATGCATGACAAATCAACTGAAAGATTCAAACACACTTTAATTATCTCGAGATTATGACGCGTAACTTGACATTCATTCTTTCGACATATCAACTCTATCAATACACTTCTATCATTTACATCATAATTATCTAAATCACTTTAACTTGTAGTTAGAAAGATAGGTTGACTGTGTTGAAGAAAAAAGAGTATCCATTCAATTGAGACAAAACTCTCATCATCTTTACTTATCACGTACAAATATATCAATCATTATTTAATGATAGTGGAGAGGACTGGCTACTGATGAAGTAAGGGGGTGGGTGGGTGAGTAGTTATATGAAAGAAGAACAGAACACTGAAGACAGAACACTGAGATAGTAAGAAACTAACCTACATCGTTTTGTTAAGATTTCATATTATTAACAAGAAATGTACTTAATAGTTTATAACTTTTTCTTGACAGTATGATGTGTTTTACAGTTTTATCCACAGGACGTGTTACATTATCACTTAAGTAACTATTCAGTAGCCTACTCAAACAATAAAGTTTATGCTCGTAACTATGCACGTACTTATCTAGAAAATATTTCTAATTATAGATTATATTCACTTTACAAGTTTGACTCTATAAGATAATCGCTATCATAGTAACAGAAGAGTTAGTTATGTAATTAGGATAAGCTTGTATTTTCCCGTTGATTTGTAATGGACTGAAACTGGTCAGTCTCTCTTGCCATATGTGCATCCTGAGTGGATTGTAAATCAACAGGAAAATACAAGCTTATCCTAATTATATATATATATGCCCGTTGCACAAGTGTGACTGACTGGACACAGTAGCCTAGTGGTGAACGCGTTGGCGTTTGGCATGAAGCGGACTGAGTTCGAATCACAGTGTGAACATCAACATTGGGATGCAAGTACATCCAACCGACTAGTCCCAAATAGAACGAAACGTGCGTCCTGGATTCCACTTACCAGTCACAATCCAGCTTAAATATAGAAGAGTAAGTTCTTTGAAAGAAATGTTGTAAGTGTTAACATCAAAATGAAATAAACACAAATCCACTGAAAGTTATCTTACTAACTTACTTACTTACGCACGTTACTCCTCACTGAGGAGCATAGGACGCTCACCAAGATTCTCCATTTAAGTCTGTCCTCAGCAGTCCTTTCCAATTGCTTCCAGTTGCTGCTCATCCTTTTAATGTCTGCTTCCAATTCTCGCCGCAGCGTGTTCTTTGGCCTTCCTCTTTTCCGTTTCCCAGCAGGATTACATGTTAATGCTTGTCTCGTGATGCAGTCTGATGGTTTGCGTAATGTATGTCCTATCCATTTCCAACGTCTTTTCCTAATCTCCTCTTCGGCTGGAAGTTGGTTTGTCCTCTCTCATAGTAAGTTGTTGCTGATGATTTCCAGCCAACGGACATTCAGTATCTTTCGTAGGCAGTTGTTTATAAATACTTGTATCCGTCTGATGATGTTTGCAGTAATTCTCCAAGTTCCAGCTCCATACAGCAGGACTGTCTCCATGTTCGAACTGAAGAGTCTGACTTTGAGGTTAGTTGATATTTGTTTTGAGTTCCAGATGTTGTTCAAGTGTAGGAATGCTGCTCTTGCCTTGCCAATCCTTGTCTTTACATCTGCATCGGACCCTCCTTTTTCATCGATGATGCTCCCCAGATATGTGAAAGTATTAACTTCTTCCAGAGTTTCTCCATCAAGTTGAATTGGGTTGGTGCTCCCTGTGTTGTATTTGCGATACTTGCTCTTTCCCTTATGTATGTTCAAGCCTACTGATGCTGAGATTGCTGCTACACTGGTTGTCTTTGCTTGCATCTGTTGGTGTATATGTGATAAGAGAGCTAGATCATCCGCGAAGTCCAAATCATCGAGTCATATACTAATACTTGTCCATTGATTTCCGTGCATCCCCTCTCAGATGTGGAGGTTTTCATGATTTAGTCAACCACTAGGAGGAAGAGAAAGGAGAGAGTAGGCAACCTTATCTGACTCCAGTCCTCACTGCGAATGCATCTGTCAGTTGTCCTCCATGCACAATTTTGCACTGTGTTCCGTCGTAAGAGTTCCGGATGATGTTGACGAGTTTCTGTGGTACGCCGTAGTGTCGAAGAAGTTTCCATAGTGTTCTCCTATCTACGCTGTCCAACGCTTTCTCATAATCAACGAAGTTGATGTACGATGAGGAGTTACAGTCAAGTGATTGTTCAACGATGATTCGTAGTGTTGCGATTTGGTCCGTGCACCACCAATCCTTACAAAAACCAGCTTGTTGATCTCGAAGTTGAGCCTCCAATGAATTTTTTATTCTGTCCAACAATACTCTGTTGAAGACTTTCCCTGTTATCGACAGTAGTGTGATCCCTCTGTAGTTCTCACATTCGCTCAAATCTCCTTTCTTTGGTATCTTGATAAGATGTCCCTCTTTCCAGTCTGCCGGCACTTGTTCTTCATCCCAGATCTTTTTGAATAAAAGGTGGAGTATCCTTGCTGTTAGTTCGATATCTGACTTGAGTGCCTCAGCTGGTATATTGTCAGGTCCTGCTGCTTTCCCTCTTTCGATTTGTCTGATGGCCATCTTGATTTCTTCCATCGTTAGTGGAGTGACATCTATTGGGAGATCTGTAGGTGCTGCTTTGATGTCCGGTGTGTGGGTTTAGTGGAGCTGGCCTATTTAGGAGTTCCTCAAAGTGTTCGACGTACCAATTCCTTGATCTTGAATCTCAGTGAGTGTCATGCCTTCTTCGTTCTTGACCGGTCGCTCTGGTTTACCATGTTTATCTGCCAGTTTCTTTGTTGTGTCGTATAGCTGTTTCATATTTCCCTATTTTGCAGCCTTCTCCGCTGTCGTTGCAAGGCCTTCGATGTATTTCCGTTTGTCGGCTCTAATGCTCTTCTTTACCTGCTTATTTGCTTCTGTGTATTCAGCTTGTGCATTGATGTTTGTGCTCTTGTTCGGCTGTTGTTGATTTCTATCTTCTTGTCATTCCTTTGTTGAATTTTGCTCAATGTCTCAATGGAGACCCATTCCTTATAATGATGCTTCTTGCTGCCCAGAATCTCCTGACACGTTGACGTTAGTGCTTCTTTGATTCCTCTCCAGTTGTCCTCCATAGTGTTTCATTCTGCTTTCAGAAGATATTTTACGCCGTAGTGTCGAAGAAGTTTCCATAGTGTTCTCCTATCTACGCTGTCCAACGCTTTCTCATAATCAACGAAGTTGATGTACGATGAGGAGTTACAGTCAAGTGATTGTTCAACGATGATTCGTAGTGTTGCGATTTGGTCCGTGCACCACCAATCCTTACAAAAACCAGCTTGTTGATCTCGAAGTTGAGCCTCCAATGAATTTTTTATTCTGTCCAACAATACTCTGTTGAAGACTTTCCCTGTTATCGACAGTAGTGTGATCCCTCTGTAGTTCTCACATTCGCTCAAATCTCCTTTCTTTGGTATCTTGATAAGATGTCCCTCTTTCCAGTCTGCCGGCACTTGTTCTTCATCCCAGATCTTTTTGAATAAAAGGTGGAGTATCCTTGCTGTTAGTTCGATATCTGACTTGAGTGCCTCAGCTGGTATATTGTCAGGTCCTGCTGCTTTCCCTCTTTCGATTTGTCTGATGGCCATCTTGATTTCTTCCATCGTTAGTGGAGTGACATCTATTGGGAGATCTGTAGGTGCTGCTTTGATGTCCGGTGTGTGGGTTTAGTGGAGCTGGCCTATTTAGGAGTTCCTCAAAGTGTTCGACGTACCAATTCCTTTGATCTTGAATCTCAGTGAGTGTCATGCCTTCTTCGTTCTTGACCGGTCGCTCTGGTTTACCATGTTTATCTGCCAGTTTCTTTGTTGTGTCGTATAGCTGTTTCATATTTCCCTATTTTGCAGCCTTCTCCGCTGTCGTTGCAAGGCCTTCGATGTATTTCCGTTTGTCGGCTCTAATGCTCTTCTTTACCTGCTTATTTGCTTCTGTGTATTCAGCTTGTGCATTGATGTTTTGTGCTCTTGTTCGGCTGTTGTTGATTTCTATCTTCTTGTCATTCCTTTGTTGAATTTTGCTCAATGTCTCAATGGAGACCCATTCCTTATAATGATGCTTCTTGCTGCCCAGAATCTCCTGACACGTTGACGTTAGTGCTTCTTTGATTCCTCTCCAGTTGTCCTCCATAGTGGTTTCTTCTTCTTTCAGTAGATATTGTGAGGCTTGGAACCTGTTTGGTGAGAGCTATTTTGAATTCCTTGAGTTTGTATTGAGCCGTTTTACTGCTGCCACTCCAGTTGTTCATTGCTTCTTCAGCTTCCGTTTCATTTTAGAAACCATCAGGTGGTGGTCTGAATGGCCGTCAGCTCCTCTCCTGGTTCTTACATCTTCCATTGATCTTCTAAATTTTTTATTGATACATATATGATAGATTTGATTCTCTGTAGTATGATCCGGTGAGACCCCTTGTGTAGCCTTGTGTATGCATTTGTGGAGGGGGGAGGGAATATTGTACCACCTATAACCAATTTGTTGAAGGCACATAGGTTTGTAAATCTTTCACCATTGTTATTTCTTTCTCCCAGTCCCTGTCATCCCATGATTTCTTCATATCCAATATTGTCCGTTCCGACTTTGGCGTTTAGGTCCCCCATCAGGATTGTCAGATCTTTTCATCGACATTTTGCTATAATTGATTGCAGTCTATCGTGGAACTGATCTTTGTCCTCGTCGTTGCCGTAGATCTTTGGTGCATGACATTGGATAATATTCATTGTAACATCCTTCTTCATTGTTTTGAGAGATGCTTTTATGATTGCGGGTTCATGTGGTTCGCATCCCACAAGTGCATTACGTGCCTCCTTGGACAGCATCAAAGCAACTCCTTGAGTATGAGGAGCATTTTCCTCTTCTTGGCCGGAGTATAGCAGCATCTCTCCCCAAGCCAATGTTTTCTGTCCAGCTTGAGTCCAATGTGTTTCTCTGATTCCGAGCATTGTCAAGTTGTATCTCTTCATTTCTGCAGCTATTTGATTTGTCTTCCCGCTCTCGCACATTGTCCGAACATTCCATGTACCTATAAAAATATTTGCTATGGTTGTTAGAAGTGGCATCGGCCTCATGACTTCCGAATAATTTCAACTTTCATCATGAGGCGTCATAAACAATGTTACCACTGCCAGAGTAGAGTTTGAATGGTTTAGTTTGTTTAATGTGGTTAGCGTTTTTTTTAGCAAGCCTGGGTTTTACGAGATGGGAATGCTAGCTCAATGCCCAACCCTCCTCCTTTACCCAGGCTTGGGACTGGCAGTAACCCTAGGAGAGCTACAGGCGGAAATGTATTTTATCTAATCCCAATGAATATGAAGATTGAAGTTGTTAACATGCATTTTTACGGTTTTCATAATATGTTGAATGATTTAAAGGTGATAATAAAAATGAGTTGTATCTTCTTCTCCCACAATCAGTTTAGTTGGATTGTGGTTGACAACTGGAATCCAGGATATATTGTTGTCTAGTGTTCATATTCACACTGAGGCTGGAACTAATTTCTTCTCGTACTAAACACCTTTGCGTTCACCACTAGGCTACTGAGTCCTGACAGTCATACTTGTGCAACAGTGTTAATATTAATACTAGGATACAGGCATCTCTAGTTGGCAAGTCCTAAATATAACTAAAATTGCCAAGTGGATTATAGTTACAAGCCACAGTTTAAGTTTATTCATACTTGTGAATTACCTGCAGAAAATCCGCTCAGGGTGCACATGTAGTAACAGGGACTGATCAATTTCAATGCTTGCTGGTGACCAATGGTTGTCAAAATGAAACCGATTCGTGATATCAAATTACCATTCAACAATATCCACAACACACAATTACACTCAGTATTAGCACATTTGTGACTAATTTCTAAAGGTACTTCCTGGAGTTCAAGTGGAAATATGTGACCATTGGAGCTCAACTATATCGAGAATATAGTCGTTACTCGATGATATCAGTGTGTGAGGTGGCTCAACTCTGTTATAAATCACCTGAATTAGAAATATCAGCCGGTAGTACAACGTTCACTGTGGAGCCAGAGAGCTCCTGGGTAAGATTCCTGCTGGAGTCGTGGATCTGCATTTCTGAAAAAGGTCATACTAGGACGAATCAGTTGTTCAGTGCTTTCTGGTAGTGAATGGTTGTCTAATTTAGACCAATTCACAATATCCAATTAATAACATCAATCATCTGGAAGATATAAATGCCTTCGAATTAATCAAACCACTTGAAAGCTATTCTTGAACATTTTATTGAATAATGGTAAGTTATGCGTGCTAAGTAAACTGAGACACTTGAAATTCTTCATAGTTTCTACTGAAGTTTTATCATCATAGTGAAATACATACAGTAAAAAAAGTAAGAGTCTTTAGTACCCATCAGCTATGACTTAGCCTCAATCTTTGAATATCTCATTCCAACGAGAAGTTAGTCACGAACTGAAGAAGTCTAACTGAAATCCTTAGAAATAGGTCTTATTGATGATTATTAGTTAATATGAAATGGTTAATATTTGAAGCTTTAGCATTGATTTATTACTACTGAAAACCATGTGACGTTTTAAAATTATTATGTACTAGTAGACAACGTTGGTCACTACCAACCTAAAACAGATCAACTCCTCCTCTACACCTTAACTTCATCTCTGATAATAAACTTCGACCTAGTGGTTCTGATATTTAAGCATACAGTAAAATACTTTACTACACCTGCATTGCTCTATAATCTAACTAAACAATTGTTGAATATTCCTTGATTTTCAATAGTACTTAATCAAGATCATACGATATTTGTTAGTATCAATATAAAGAATACAACCTTTTATTACATAACAGCTATTTCATTATAAACAAAATGATTCTATATCAGAGAAACTATTGGGAGTTAAAAATAAATCTACACACACACACACACACGTTAAAAATGTACCCTACTCACACCCAGATTCATGCGTTTTTCATTAAGACATTTATGATTGATGTACATTTTGTTAAAGAGATTAAAAATTCATAAGTGGAAATAAAATAAAGAAAAATTACTTTATATAATCAATTCATTGCTGAAGAATAAAACATCACAATTGAATGAAATTCTCTGATTATGAGAAAGTATATGACAAAGTGAACAGGTGAATATAATGAAGGCTTCTTTGACACTATGGTGTACCAGAGAAGATAGTTAATATCACAGGGATTACGCTTTATAGAATGTACATTGACAAAGAGTTCACAGAATCATTTGAAGTAAAGACCAGCGTCAGACAATCCTACTTACTCTCATCCTTCCTCTTTTTCTTGTGTTTTATTAAATCATGAAACCTCAATGTTTCACAGGAAACACGGAATACAGTATGCAGCTTGAATGCAGTTAGACAATTTGCAATTCACAGATTGTCGACTTAGTTTTTTCTATCCCACACTCAGCATTAAATGCAGGTGAAAATAGTCGGTGTGGTAGCAGCGCCTGCAACTAGCAGCAAGCCACACATAAGAAAAATCAAGATCTAAGACATAACACGGTACAATGTGCATCAGTCAAATCACACTTGATGGAGAAGCAGCAGGATTACTGATAAACAAGATGCATTTGATGTATATGTAAAGATACTGATAGTTAAGGTCGGGATCCCTATAACTGAAAAATACCTGGAACTCAGTCCAACTGTCAGCCAATATCAAAGCCAGAATTTCCAATGTCAACGTCAAGACACTTTTTTTGTGTAGAGATGGAAATCGGCGAACAACGAAAAGCATTATTCGAAAGTTACAGATATTACTAAACAGGTGTCTACTCAAGATGCTCCAGATTTGTTGACCAGACACCACCGACCGAAATTCCCCAATCAACTCTCTTCTAAGCTATTTTCTCCAGTTTGCCACAAGTGCAATTCGTTACTCAACCGCCAATTCTTGGTAAAATGTTTTATTTGATCTTCCGCTTCTTTCCTTGAGCATTCAAAGTTAGGGCTTGTTCTGTGAGGACGTTTGATGATTTCCGTAATGTGTATCCTATGCGACACTATCATTTTATTCTAACTTCTTCTTCAGCTGGAAGTTGCTTTGTTCTCTGCCACAGTATATTGTTGCTGATTCTGTCTAGCCAGAGAATCCGGAGTATCTCTAGTAAACAACTGTTTAGATATATCTGTATCTTTTGATTGATAATTTTCGTAGTTCACCAACTTTCAGCTCCATACAATAGAACTCTCATGACCTTAAGATTGATGAAGTTTACCATGTTTAAATCTGTGAAATCGGTAAACATCCAGACAAACAATATGAAACGTTTAAACGATACAATCTACAGGATGAATGTTTAGCTTTTAGAGTTATTATAAGCACAAGTGTTAATTCTGGTACGTGTTGTTACCAAGAAACTTGATTATAAAAACCTCTTATTCATTTGTCTAGAATCGACTTCATCTTTGTAACATAGTAAACGGTGTCCATCAGCACTACAACCAATACTATATCTGGTTACAATGTCATCACCTTTTCATTTTAATGAACGTTCCTTAATGCCGTCAGAGTCATTTTTCAACAGAATTCTTGTCTTCAGTATGAGTAATAGTTGCATAACAATTGGTGATTTCAAGTAATTAAGAATTGAGACAGCTTTTTTTCTCCATCAACTAGTTAGGAATTATTCAACTGATCGAATGAATTAACGAATTTGACCACAGTTGCTTACTTACTTACTTAGGCCCGTTACCTCTCACAGAGAAGCATAAGCCGACCACAAAGATTCTCCATTCAACAAGGTCCTAAGCAATCCTTTCAGGCTATTTCCAGTTACTGTTCATCCTTTTAATATCTGCTTCCGATTCTCGACGCAGTATGTTATTTGGCCTTCCACTTTTCCGTTTTCCAACAGGATTACATGTTAATGCTTGTCTCGTGATGCAATCTGATGGTTTCCACAATGTATGCCCTATCTATTTCCAACGTATTTTCCTAATTTGCTCTTCGGTTGGAAGTTGATTTGTCCTCTCCGATTGTAAGCTGTTGCTGATGGTTTCCGGTAAACAGACATTCAGTATCTTGCGTAGACGGTTGTTTATAAATACTTGTATCCGTCTGATGTTGATTGCAGTAATTCGCCACGTTCGAGCTCCATATAACAGAACTGTCTTGACGTTCGTGTTGAGAAGGCTGACTTTGAGGTTGGTCGACAGTTGTTTTGAGTCCTATATATTTTTCAACTGTAGGAATGCTGCCCTTGGTTCTCCAATTCTTGCTTTTATATCTGCATCGGATCCTTCATGTGCATCGATGATGCTTCCCAGGTAGGTGAAAGTTTCCACTTCTAGATAATCTTCAATGTTCAAACTGTCGAGTTATATCCTACATGTCCATCGAATTCCGTGTATCTCCTCAGATGTGGAGGTTTCATGATCCAGAAGGAAGAGATCCAGAAAGAAAAGAAAAGGCGAGAGTAGGCAACGTTGTCTGACTCCTGTCCTCACTGGGAATGCATTTGTCAGCTATCCTCCATGCACGATTTTGCACTGTGTTCAGTCGTAAGAGTTTAGAATGATGTTGATGGATTTCTCTGATACGCTGTAGTGTCCAGTTGGTAAATCGTTTTATGGTACAGAGTTTGAGCCTCAGTGAAGAAACTCCTACTTCTGTTTGATTCAACTTCACATTAATTAGGTCACAAACGAATTTCTTAGTGTGTTTCCGGTCAACCCTTCCCACTTTGCCTCTGTATTGTTTCGTGTATGTAATTATGATGAAAATACACATATACCTTTCAAAGTGTTCTTATTTCATAATTAAATAAAAGGCTTACTTAGTATATTGCTAATGGACATTGAAAAATATAACCGGTCTTTTAATCGATGGTAAATTGATACTGTAAATAGTCACCATGGTAATACACTTTTAGAACAAATACTCATAAATGAGGAAGGAAAACAACTACCAAAATCAACAACAAATTATATACAAGCCAAAAATCACGTAATTATTAGGTAAATGTAAGAAACTGAATATTGGGTAGGAATTACCTCATAACCACCCTTATCCCCCCACCCTCCTCCTCCCAAAACACTCCTTGCCTACAAACTTTTAGTAGACTTGACTACAGGAAAGAGAAATGTAATGAAATAGATAAAAATCATGTCAAACAAGAGACAAAATCATATTGTTGTTAAAAGGAAAATTTATCACAATGTTTTCTCAATACATCACATGCTATTTACAAGCATTAATTTCATGGACAAATTAACGTAGTTCAGAGGAAAGCGCTGATGAATATACGCACGTGTACGTTTGTGTGGATGTGGGTGTCAGAATGCGATTTAATGACATGAATACATAAGTGTCTATTTTAGTAGCAAGTGAAAGTGTTTGCCTAAGCTGATATGTATATAAACCCTGAACAGAACTAAACGATTGTTGTTTCTTAGACTGAAACTTCACAGCAATAATCTCTGTGGGTAAACTAATCCAAGAAAAGCATGCCTGTAATTGTGTGCTGTGGAGATTGTTGAATTTGAATTTGACGTTACAAATAGATGAGAGTTATACAACCAGTACTTACTCGTTTTTAGACCAATTCAAGATATCAAATTCAAAATGAATAATTTCCAAAACACTTAATTACAGTTGATATCAACTATTTGGTGACTAATCTTTAAGGATAATTCACATAGTTTTATTAGAAATACGAGATCATTGGAGTTCAACTGTGTTACGTATGGAACGGTTATCCACTGATAGTAATGTCTGGGGTCGCTTAAATCTATCGTGATTTGTCTGAATTAAAAATATCAACTGTTTAATGGTGGCCGGTTGCTTTTAAGCGTTCTCCTCCGAAAACTAAAGGTGATGGACTTGACTGCCTAGTGGCGTCGTCTATATCCGATGTTGAAATGTTGAATGCTACGACGAAACATATTAATTGCTTCCTAGTTTCCATTAGTTATTTAACTCAGACCAATTTATCATATTAGACACAACTAGGATGGTATTTATTAGTTAGATTTTTATTTCAAATCCATTTATGATGATGATGATGATGATGATGATGATGATGATGATGATGATGATGATGTAATACAACAATCATTTAGTTCAATTTATGTCATTCACCTGAACTTAGTCTTGTTGAATACTATCAACATTAAAGTTAAATAAAAACAGTATGATTACATTTTACATAGAATACATTAAGTGAAATTTATTACCAAGGGGAGATTTTAATAGCATAAATTAATAACTTTAAACACTTTCGTTAATGTCTTTATCATGGTCCTTTTAATTTATTTTCTTTAATTTCTGAATACGTTTCATTCTCTTACCTGCCTCACTCTCACTTCATCTCTATCTCCCACTCACTTACTCACTCATACTCACTCACTCACTCACCCAATCACTCACTCACACTCTTTCACTCAATGTCTGTCTTATAAAATGACCCTAAGTCCGAACAGTACTTTATTCATTTATTCGTATATTCATTTATCTATTATTTATTTATCAGTGAACGCAAACAATTGAAAATGAAAATTGAACATGAACATCGATGTTGTCTCGGTTTGTTTTTATGTTTATTTGTATGTGTGTGCGTGTGTATACGTGTCTGTGGAATTAGTGACTTCATCATTCATTTTATCAGTATTATATTATTATTATTATTATTATTATTATTATTATTATTATTATTATTATTATTATTATTATTATTATTATTATTATTATTATTATTATTATTATTATTATTATTATTATTATTATTATTATTATTATTATTATTATTATTATTATTATTATTATTATTATTATTATTATTATTATTATTATTATTATTATTATTATTATTATTATTATTATTATTATTATTATTATTATTATTATTATTATTATTATTATTATTATTATTATTATTATTATTATTATTATTATTATTATTATTATTATTATTATTATTATTATTATTATTATTATTATTATTATTATTATTATTATTATTATTATTATTATTATTATTATTATTATTATTATTATTATTATTATTATTATTATTATTATTATTATTATTATTATTATTATTATTATTATTATTATTATTATTATTATTATTATTATTATTATTATTATTATTATTATTATTATTATTATTATTATTATTATTATTATTATTATTATTATTATTATTATTATTATTATTATTATTATTATTATTATTATTATTATTATTATTATTATTATTATTATTATTATTATTATTATTATTATTATTATTATTATTATTATTATTATTATTATTATTATTATTATTATTATTATTATTATTATTATTATTATTATTATTATTATTATTATTATTATTATTATTATTATTATTATTATTATTATTATTATTATTATTATTATTATTATTATTATTATTATTATTATTATTATTATTATTATTATTATTATTATTATTATTATTATTATTATTATTATTATTATTATTATTATTATTATTATTATTATTATTATTATTATTATTATTATTATTATTATTATTATTATTATTATTATTATTATTATTATTATTATTATTATTATTATTATTATTATTATTATTATTATTATTATTATTATTATTATTATTATTATTATTATTATTATTATTATTATTATTATTATTATTATTATTATTATTATTATTATTATATTATTGAAAGCAAACAAATTGAAAATGAAAATTGAACAATGAACATCGATGTTTGTCTCGTTTGTTTTTTTTTTTTTTTTTTTTTTTTTTTTTTTTTTTTTTTTTTTTTTTTTTTTTTTTTTTTTTTTTTTTTTTTTTTTTTTTTTTTTTTTTTTTTTTTTTTTTTTTTTTTTTTTTTTTTTTTTTTTTTTTTTTTTTTTTTTTTTTTTTTTTTTTTTTTTTTTTTTTTTTTTTTTTTTTTTTTTTTTTTTTTTTTTTTTTTTTTTTTTTTTTTTTTTTTTTTTTTTTTTTTTTTTTTTTTTTTTTTTTTTTTTTTTTTTTTTTTTTTTTTTTTTTTTTTTTTTTTTTTTTTTTTTTTTTTTTTTTTTTTTTTTTTTTTTTTTTTTTTTTTTTTTTTTTTTTTTTTTTTTTTTTTTTTTTTTTTTTTTTTTTTTTTTTTTTTTTTTTTTTTTTTTTTTTTTTTTTTTTTTTTTTTTTTTTTTTTTTTTTTTTTTTTTTTTTTTTTTTTTTTTTTTTTTTTTTTTTTTTTTTTTTTTTTTTTTTTTTTTTTTTTTTTTTTTTTTTTTTTTTTTTTTTTTTTTTTTTTTTTTTTTTTTTTTTTTTTTTTTTTTTTTTTTTTTTTGATAATAAATTAAATATGATTAATTGAGAGAAATAACAAAAAGTAAGAGAAAAAAAATGAAAATCTGTTGATAAGTTAAAACGAAAATATAAAGGTCAATATGTAATGAATACACAATGTAATAATAATAGTTGAACAATTTTATTTATGTACTTACTTATATATACTACTCTTATTAAAAAAAAAATAAATAGTGTTATGATTATTCAATGAATTCAGCAGTTGAATAGAATAGAGATAAAGAATTGAAAAGATAAGATCATAAAAGATTTTAGTCTGTTAAGTCTCATCAGATTACATGCAATCAATATTATTTCATTATTAAATTGAAGTGGTTTATGCGTAGAGAGTGATTAAGTTTTATATAGATTGGATTTTATCATAAATTTGTGTTGATAAGGTAACATTGAAAAGTAGGAAGCACTGAACAGCTACAAGGTGTTCACTGTCTATTGCAGTGTTTTAACCTCTGCAGCATTAGAAGCGAAGTTCAATAGTAAAAATTTCATTTCCATCAATTGCTTTTATATCTGCATCGGATCCTTCATGTGCATCGATGATGCTTCCCAGGTAGGTGAAAGTTTCCACTTCTAGATAATCTTCAATGTTCAAACTGTCGAGTTATATCCTACATGTCCATCGAATTCCGTGTATCTCCTCAGATGTGGAGGTTTCATGATCCAGAAGGAAGAGATCCAGAAAGAAAAGAAAAGGCGAGAGTAGGCAACGTTGTCTGACTCCTGTCCTCACTGGGAATGCATTTGTCAGCTATCCTCCATGCACGATTTTGCACTGTGTTCAGTCGTAAGAGTTTAGAATGATGTTGATGGATTTCTCTGATACGCTGTAGTGTCCAGTTGGTAAATCGTTTTATGGTACAGAGTTTGAGCCTCAGTGAAGAAACTCCTACTTCTGTTTGATTCAACTTCACATTAATTAGGTCACAAACGAATTTCTTAGTGTGTTTCCGGTCAACCCTTCCCACTTTGCCTCTGTATTGTTTCGTGTATGTAATTATGATGAAAATACACATATACCTTTCAAAGTGTTCTTATTTCATAATTAAATAAAAGGCTTACTTAGTATATTGCTAATGGACATTGAAAAATATAACCGGTCTTTTAATCGATGGTAAATTGATACTGTAAATAGTCACCATGGTAATACACTTTTAGAACAAATACTCATAAATGAGGAAGGAAAACAACTACCAAAATCAACAACAAATTATATACAAGCCAAAAATCACGTAATTATTAGGTAAATGTAAGAAACTGAATATTGGGTAGGAATTACCTCATAACCACCCTTATCCCCCCACCCTCCTCCTCCCAAAACACTCCTTGCCTACAAACTTTTAGTAGACTTGACTACAGGAAAGAGAAATGTAATGAAATAGATAAAAATCATGTCAAACAAGAGACAAAATCATATTGTTGTTAAAAGGAAAATTTATCACAATGTTTTCTCAATACATCACATGCTATTTACAAGCATTAATTTCATGGACAAATTAACGTAGTTCAGAGGAAAGCGCTGATGAATATACGCACGTGTACGTTTGTGTGGATGTGGGTGTCAGAATGCGATTTAATGACATGAATACATAAGTGTCTATTTTAGTAGCAAGTGAAAGTGTTTGCCTAAGCTGATATGTATATAAACCCTGAACAGAACTAAACGATTGTTGTTTCTTAGACTGAAACTTCACAGCAATAATCTCTGTGGGTAAACTAATCCAAGAAAAGCATGCCTGTAATTGTGTGCTGTGGAGATTGTTGAATTTGAATTTGACGTTACAAATAGATGAGAGTTATACAACCAGTACTTACTCGTTTTTAGACCAATTCAAGATATCAAATTCAAAATGAATAATTTCCAAAACACTTAATTACAGTTGATATCAACTATTTGGTGACTAATCTTTAAGGATAATTCACATAGTTTTATTAGAAATACGAGATCATTGGAGTTCAACTGTGTTACGTATGGAACGGTTATCCACTGATAGTAATGTCTGGGGTCGCTTAAATCTATCGTGATTTGTCTGAATTAAAAATATCAACTGTTTAATGGTGGCCGGTTGCTTTTAAGCGTTCTCTCCGAAAACTAAAGGTGATGGACTTGACTGCCTAGTGGCGTCGTCTATATCCGATGTTGAAATGTTGAATGCTACGACGAAACATATTAATTGCTTCCTAGTTTCCATTAGTTATTTAACTCAGACCAATTTATCATATTAGACACAACTAGGATGGTATTTATTAGTTAGATTTTTATTTCAATCCATTTATGATGATGATGATGATGATGATGATGATGATGATGATGATGATGATGATGTAATACAACAATCATTTAGTTCAATTTATGTCATTCACCTGAACTTAGTCTTTGTTGAATACTATCAACAATCATTTATATTAAAGTTAAATAAAACAGTATGATTACATTTTACATAGAATACATTAAGTGAAATTTATTACCAAGGGAGTTTTAATGCATAAATTAATAACTTTAAACAACTTTCGTTTAATGTCTTTATCATGGTCTTTTAATTTATTTTCTTTAATTTCTTGAATACTTTTCATTCTCTTACCTGCCTCACTCTCACTTCATCTCTATCTCCCACTCACTTACTCACTCACTCACTCACTCACTCACCCAATCACTCACTCACACTCTTTCACTCAATGTCTGTCTTATTAAAATGACCCTAAGTCACGAACAGTACTTTATTCTATTATTATTATTATTATTATTATTATTATTATTATTATTATTATTATTATTATTATTATTATTATTATTATTATTATTATTATTATTATTATTATTATTATTATTATTATTATTATTATTATTATTATTATTATTATTATTATTATTATTATTATTATTATTATTATTATTATTATTATTATTATTATTATTATTATTATTATTATTATTATTATTATTATTATTATTATTATTATTATTATTATTATTATTATTATTATTATTATTATTATTATTATTATTATTATTATTATTATTATTATTATTATTATTATTATTATTATTATTATTATTATTATTATTATTATTATTATTATTATTATTATTATTATTATTATTATTATTATTATTATTATTATTATTATTATTATTATTATTATTATTATTATTATTATTATTATTATTATTATTATTATTATTATTATTATTATTATTATTATTATTATTATTATTATTATTATTATTTATTCGTATATTCATTTATCTATTTATTTATTTATTCATTGAAAGCAAACAAATTGAAAATGAAAATTGAACAATGAACATCGATGTTTGTCTCGTTTGTTTTTATGTTTATTTGTATGTGTGTGCGTGTGTATACGTGTCTGTGAATTAGTGAACTTCATCAATTCATTTTATCAGTAGGAGAGTAATGAGTAGATAGTAAGAAGTAAATATTCTAGAACTATTATTACTATGACTACTATGATAGTTACTATTTATTATTATTATTATTATTATTATTATTATTATCATTTTCACTAATTGAACTTTTAATTAAATTTTTTTCATTTATTTATTTTCTTTTTTTTTCTTTTGATAATAAATTAAATATTGATTAATTGAGAGAAATAACAAAAAGTAAGAGAAAAAAAATGAAAATCTGTTGATAAGTTAAAACGAAAATATAAAGGTCAATATGTAATGAATACACAATGTAATAATAATAGTTGAACAATTTAATTTATGTACTACTTATATATACTACTCTTATTAAAAAAAAAATAAATAGTGTTATTGATTTATTCAATGAATTCAGCAGTTGAATAGAATAGAGATAAAGAATTGAAAAGATTAAGATCATAAAAGATTTTAGTCTGTTAAGTTCTCATCAGATTACATGCAATCAATATTATTTCATTATTAAATTGAAGTGGTTTATGCGTAGAGAGTGATTAAGTTTTATATAGATTGGATTTTATCATAAATTTGTGTTGATAAGGTAACATTGAAAAGTAGGAAGCACTGAACAGCTACAAGGTGTTCACTGTCTATTGCAGTGTTTTAACCTCTGCAGCATTAGAAGCGAAGTTCAATAGTAAAAATTTCATTTCCATCAATTTATCTTATAATCATCATTTGTCATAGGGGACAACAGTCTCACACCTGAGAAGTTTCAATTCTATCAATAACTAGTTTTCAGTAGAACTTAAAAAAAATTCTGAAGTTGTTCACATGTGAGATAATAAGTGTAAGTGAATCCAGTTGGTTTTATAAAGATTGGGTGATTAGTTTACAATACTAAATTATCACATATTAACATTCATGCATATTAATCAACATACTACTTAATATAAAATTAATCCAATTCGAAATCAATAACCAACATCATGATGCTATGCATAGTCAAATAAACTTGATATAAATGGAAATTTGAGGCATATGCATTGAAGGAGTACAATGATAATATCCATTCTACTGAATCATTTGACATTCAACAAGTAGAAATATAATAAGCATTCAGTGCTTGAATGGGTGACCAAATCATGAACATTCTCAGGTAAATTTTAAAATAGAAACTAATTGATACACCTACTCATAATAAACTAACGTCTAAATTGTCTTGTCCATTTTATGCATATGTGGCCTACATATGATACATAAACAAAATGTCCCACACAAATCTTCTTCACCAATAGGTAATTCATTTCAGCAGGAAGTTGTATATTGACCTGCAATGAACTTGAAACCAATGTACGTAATAACCGATCTGGACATTTTCAATATGATGAATAAAAATATAATGCTTATATATGATCATCGAAAATATTACCAAGCTATCAGTCTAGTAAATCCGTCTGTAACTCTCCTATGGTTACTGCCTGTCCCAAGCCTGATTAAAGGAGGAGAATTGGGCATGGAGCATCAGCATTCCCATCCCATAAAACGCAAGCTTGATAAAAAATGCTAACCACATTAAAACAAACTAAACCATTCAAACTCTACCCTGGGAGCGGAAAGATTGTTTATGACGCCTCATGATGAAAGCCGAGATTCGTCGGAAGTCATGAAGCCGATGCCCCCCCCCTTCTAACAATCAGAGCAAATATTTTTATAGGTACATGGAATGTTCGGACAATGTGCGAGAGCGGGAAGACAAATCAAATAGCTGCAGAAATGAAGAGATACAACTTGACAATGCTCGGAATCAGAGAAACACATTGGACTCAAGCTGGACAGAAAACATTGGCTTGGGGAGAGATGCTGCTATACTCCGGCCAAGAAGAGGAAAATGCTCCTCACACTCAAGGAGTTGCTCTGATGCTGTCCAAAGAAGCACGAAATGCACTAGTAGGATGGGAACCACATGAACCCGCAATCATAAAAGCATCTCTCAAAACAATGAAGAAGGATGTTACAATGAATATTATCCAATGTTATGCACCAAAGATCTACGGCAACGACGAGGACAACGATCAGTTCCACGATAGACTGCAATCGACTATAGCAAAGTGTCGATAAAAGGATGTGACAATCCTGATGGGGTATCTAAACGCCAATGTCGGCATGGAAAACACTGGATATGAAGAGGTCATTGGACGACAGGGACTGGGAGACAGAAATAACAATGGTGAAAGATTTACAAATCTATGTGCTTTCAACAAATTGGTTATAGGTGGTACAATATTCCCTCCCCCCTCCACAAATGCATACACAAGGCTACACAAGGGGTCTCACCGGATCATACTACAGAGAATCAAATCTATCATATATGTATCAATAAGAAATTTAGAAGATCAATGGAAGATGTAATAACCAGGAGAGGAGCTGACATAGCTTCAGACCACTACCTGATGGTTTCTAAAATGAAACGGAAGCTGAAGAAGCAGTGGACAACTGGAGTGGCAGCAGTACAACTGTCCAATACAGCTTTACTCCGACATACTGACAAACTCAAGGAATTCAAAATAGCTCTCACCAAACAGGTTCCAAGCCTCACAAGATCTACTGAAAGAAGAAGAAACCACTATGAAGGACAACTGGAGAGGAACCAAAGAAGCACTAACGTCAACGTGTCAGGAGATTCTGGGCAGCAAGAAGCACCATTATAAGGAAGAAGAGCATACATTCAAAGTCTCGTTTTTGTAAAACATCCAAGTTGTTAAGTTGTTTACTTATATCACTTATAGATTATCATCAGAAGATTTATGTTGTAGACATTTTCTAGAAGTACTACGTTAGGAAATTTTCTTGTGATTCCCAATGATGTAATAATTTTTAAGATACAACAGCCGACTCAGTGGTCCAATGGTAAAGCGTTCGCCGCGGGGCCAGAAGGTCCTGGGTTCGGTCCCCGACGGGGTCGTGGATGCGCACTGCTGAGGAGTCCCATACTAGGACGAAACAGCTGTCCAGTGCTTCCGGGTGATCAATGGTTGTCTGATTCAGATCAATTCGTGATATCAAAATTGAATTAGACAGTTAACTATCTCTACAAACTCCCCTAATTATAATTATACAACTAATTGGTTATTACTTTAATTTTATGGTGCTTAGAGCTCAGGATAGAAATGATGATGATCGCTATTATGTTTAAATCATTGATTTTTGCCTTTGTAATATCAAGACACGCAGATAAGTGAACACCCTAGTAACTGAATAACAATAAAACGTTTCATATTTCAGTCAGTAACAAACATCTACATAAATTACAGATCCATCATCATCATCATTATTATTTTAGTGACTATTATAAGAAGTTATTTATAAATAGTAAGTAAGAAACACTGAACTTATGTTTTGCACTATATGACACTCGTCAGCAATAAAAAACCACTTAGGCTCATATTACATATTACGTTTTAATCATTAGAATTAAATAAATAGTCTAATAGAAAACTTCATAAACATGATAGTGGAATTGAATTAAGGTGGTTTGTGGAGATCGGCATTAAGTGTTAGTCGATTAAATTCGTCACAGATTGATGTTAGAAGGATGCTAGTAAAAACCAGGTAGCAATTGACAGCTGTTTCATTTGGGTATTGAATTCTTCAAAAGAGATACAATTATCACAATGGATGATAGTCGCGCTTTGTCAAAGATTGACAGAAGTGGGAATTCCACCATTTGATATAAGCCCAGTGGTGCGGAGGATTAGTCTCTGGGTGTGATCTATGATGCCTACTGCTAAGAAATCCCATACCAAAGTGAAATGACTATCTAGTGTCCCCTAGTTTCCAATGTTATCGTACCAATATTATACATATTCGATCAAACAAGAACAAGACAGTGATCAATGATCAATCAATCTATTGATTATTATCTTATCATTTTCTAGTTGCTAATGCTGTAATACATAACAATTATTCTACCATGTCTCAATGAGTTATTGATTAATAGTTTACTTTTATAACAAAGAATAACATTATTAAGTGATTACATAATTAGTGCAATAGAAATTGTTGAATGATTTATTAAAGGTTCTTTAGTTATTGATTCATTTCAACTGAATTGAAATTTTATATAGAAATGCTAATTCAAATTAAGTGTTATCCAGTGGTTATTATTCAGTAATAAGTAATAAGTAGTATTTATATACAACTTAAATGAATAAATAGTTTATTTAGGTAAAACATAAAGGAGATTTGAATTGAGATGACTTTTGAAGATTGATGTTAAGTATAGTTAATTGAATTTGTGACAGATTTTTGTTGTCAGGGCATCAATACAAAGCAGTTGACAAATGTTGCGTCCTATTCTAGGACTCCTTAATAGCACTGTGCCAATACGATCTGTGACAATCAATTAAAAATGCCAATCTTCATAAACCATTTAAATTCAATTACAATAATCAGCTCATTACTAACTAACTTTAGGATGTTCTTGAAGCTCTAGTGAGATGTCATAACTGGTGGAGTGCAAATTTGTCTGGAGTGAAACAGTTATCACCAAAGAAAATGGATGGTCGTCGTGTTATATTACAAATTGGTGGAAGTGGGAATTCTACCATTTGGTACCGTCTGGTTTATTGGTTCAGTGGGTTAAGCGTTTTTGCAAATCTTAAATCATTCGAGCTGAATCTAAGGTGTACACTATTGAAGATTTCCATACTAGGATGAGACAACTGTGCTGTTCTATCTAGTTCTTAATGACATCCTGTGAGAATAAAGGATGTACATATACAATATAATCTACTGAATGTGCTCATTAGTAAAAAAAAGAAGAAGGCAATGTGACTTTTGATGTTAAACTTAATCGAATGTAAATCAGTTACATAATAATGACGTTGGATACAACAATGTGATATCGAACTTGACAGTTAACTATCTCTAGAACCCCCCACCCCCTAATTATTATAAATTTATTAAGATTACAGAATTTAACTGTCGATTAGAATCAGAATGATGTTGATTTTACTTCACAGGATGAATATGATTGCCTACTAAAAAAAGAATTTCATATTAGAGTAGAACAATTATCGTTTACTTTCTGATTATTAATAATCAGTTTATGACGTAATACTTTTTGAAAAGTAATATTCATTGCAATACAAAATTAATAAGTGACTTTAATTACTAACGCTTGAATGAATATCAGTTCATCAAGTACCTATACACAATAATAATGTGATCCATTTGATGAGACGTTGGTGGGGGGGGGGTCTTGACTAAAGTCATAACCTATAGGCTTATTGTATGCTTGTTTAAATTTACAAGTTTTAATCACCATGCTACGTCATCATATTATCTGTCTGAATCCACTCATTGTATCACTATGATAAGGTAACAAGACAATAGAGTTAAACAAACGTTTCTTTTTAATTGACTTGTCATCAAGACTATACAGGAGATTAAACAATAAAAGTGTAGTTATAATCTAGTGTTGGCCTTTGTTGCATGATAATGAAATTGATTGCAAGTGTTTAACGGAGTAAATAAATGTTTATTTGATATCACTAATTGGTATAAATTAGACGACCAGCTGTTTCGTGCGAGTTTGGGATGATTCTGTAGTGTGTATCCACGTCCCCTCCAAAAATTGAATCTAGGAGTATTTAGCTCCAAGGCGAACACTCTGCCATTAGACTACTTAGCCAGTTTTCAACATTGGATATTTCTAATTCAGTCAATTCGAGATACATTTGCGTGACTATCAGTGGGTAATGAATTAGTGAATCGATACAAGTGAGTATAAAGATGATGAATTACATAATATCTATTAGTAGAATTAAATAATAAATAATCAAGGTTGAAAGAGAGAATGTAACAATTATGTAAGACTAACTAGGGGCAGAGAGAGATATAAAACTTTTAATATAAAATAAAAGAGAAGAAGAAGGGTTAGAAGACAACTTGTAGCTCTTGTTTGAATTGGATTATGACTGACAAGCTAAACCCAAGACTCGCTTATAGCCTTATTTGGGACTCGTAATCTGGATATAACTGCATACCAGTGTTATGTTCCACAAATTCTAACTCGTTCCTTATGTGCCACGCCATCTCTCTTTCCCACTAAGGGCTACTGATTCAGATGTTAAAGAAGAAAAGAAAGACAACAAACCATTATAATTAACGTGGACTTATAACTAAACTTCATGATAGTTTTGCCATTAACTGAATTGATCAGTCTCTTGTTGCTATATTATTCTTCGCTTATCATGAACATGTGACTCAGAGCTTAGTGGTGAACGAGATGGCGTTTTGCACTAATGAACTGAGTTAGAATCTTTGTGGTGAACATTAACACTGGTTATGCAGTTCTATCCAGATTCCGAGTCCCAAATAGGCTATATGACCATATCGAGTCTGGGTTTTAGCTTGTCAGTCATAATCCAATTCAACAAGAGTACAAGTTGCCTTCTAACCCTCTCGTCTCTTTTAATGTATCTAAAATTTTTTATATCTCTCTCGGAGCCCCTAGTTAGTCTTACATATTGTTACATCTCTCTTTCACCTTGATTATTTATTATTTAATTCTACATAGATCTTAGTAATTCATCATCTTTATACTCCTTGTATCGATTCACTAATTCATTACCCCTGATATCAGCAAAATGTCTCTCGAATTGACTGAATTAAATATCCAATTTTGAAACTGGCTAAGTATCTAATGGCAGAGTGTTCGCCTTGGAGCTAAATACTCCTAGATCAATTTTGAGGGACGTGTGATACACACTACAGAATCATCCCAAACTCGCACGAACAGCGGTCTCTATTATACCAATTAGTGATATCAACTAAACTTTTCTTTTTTACTCCGTTAAACCCTTGCAATCAATTTCATTATCATGCAACAAGGCCACCACTAGATTATACCTACACTTTTTATTGTTTAATCTCCTGATATTCCTTGCTGACAATCATTAAAAGAAACGTTTGTGTTTAACTCTATTGGCTTGTTACCTTATCATAGGATTACAATGAGTGTATTCAGACAGATAATATGATGCGTCGCATGTGATTAAAACTTGTAATTTTAAACAAGCATACTTAAGCCTAATAGGTTATGACTTTAGTCAAGACCCCCCCCCCACCAACGTCTCATAGAATGGCTCACTTATTATTGTGTATCGGTACTTGATGACTGATATCATTCAGCTTATAATTAAAGTCACTTATTAATTTTGTATTGCAATAATATTATTTTCAAAGTATTACGTCATAAACTGATTATTAATATCGAAGTAACGCCTATAATTGTTTCTCTCTAATCGACATTCTTTTTTTAAGTAGCATCATATTCAGCCTGTGAGTACATCAACCTCTTCTGATTCTAATCGACAGTTAAATTCTGTAATCCTTACTAAATTTATAATAGTAGGGGTGGGGGGGTTCTAGAGTATAGTTACCTGTCAAGTTCGATATCACATTGTTGTATCCAACGTCATTATTATGTCACTGATTTACATTTCGATTAAGGTTAACATCAAAAAGTCACATTGCCTTCTTCTTTTTTTACTAATGAGCACATTCATTAATTATATTGTAGCTTAACATCTTTATTCTCATGATTCATTAAGAACTAGTAGAACAGCACAGTTTGTCTCACTAGTATGATCTTCATAGTGTCCACTTAGATTGCAGCTCGAATGATTTAATATTTCAAAAACGCTTACCCACTGCACCAATAACCAGACGGACCAATGGTATAATTCCCACTTCCACCAATTGTAATATACCCGCCACCATCCATTTCTTGGTGCTAACTGTTTCAACTCCAGACAAATTTCACTCCATCCAGTTATACTTCACTCGAGCTTCAAGACATCCTAAGTTAGTAGTATGAGCTGATTATTGTAATTGAATTAAAATGGTTTATGAAGATTGCAATTTTTAATTGATTGTCACGATCGTATTGGCACGTGCTATTAGGAGTCCTAGAATAGGACGCAACATTTGTACACCTGCTTTGTATTATGCCCTGACAACAAAAGCTGTCACAACAATTCAATAACTCTACTTATACACAATTTACAAAAGTCCATCTCAATTCAATCTCCTTTTATGTTTTACCTAAATAAACTATTTATTTCATTTAAGGGTATATAAGACTTACTTTTCTTATTACTGAATAATAACCACTGGATAACACTTAATTGAATTACATTCTATATAAATTTCTTCATTTGAAATGAATCAATACCTAAAACCGTTATAATCATCAACAATTTCTATGCACAATTATGTAATCCTTAATAGTTTATTCTTTGTTATAAAAGTACACTCTTACTCAATACCCATTGAGACCTGGTAGAATAATTGTATAGGTATTCCGCATTAGCAACTGAAAATGATGAAGATAATAATCATAGATTGATTGATCATTGATCATGTCTTGTTCTTGTTTTGATCGAATATGTATACTATGTACCTAACCTTGAACTAGGGGACCCTAGATAGTCATTCACTTTGGTAGGGATTTCTTAGCAGTAGGCTCATAGATTCACAACCCAGAGACTATCCTCCGCACCACTGGGCTTATATCAAATGGTGGATTCCCACTTCGTCCCCCAAAGCTTTGGAACAAAGCGCCGATATCATCCCTTGTGATAATTGATCTCTTTTGAAGATTCACACCCAAATGAAACGCTGTCAATTGCTACTGGTTTTTACTAGCATCCTTCTAACATCATCTGTGACGATTTAATCGCTAACACTTAATGCCCGATCTCCACACACCACCTAATTCAATTCCACTATCTGTTTATGAGTTTTTCTATTAGACTTTTATTTATTTCTAATGATTAAAACGTAATATTTAATATGAGCTAAGTGGGTTTTTTTAGTGCGGCGAATGGTCATCTAGTGCAAAACATACTTTCAGTGTTTCTTACTTACTATTTATAAATAACTTCTTAATAATATTCACTAAAATATAATGATTATGTAGATGGATCTGTAATTTCTGTAAGGTTTGTACTGACCTGAAATATGAAACGTTTTATTGTTATTCAGTTACTAGGGTGTTCACTTATTCTGCGTGGCTTGATATTACAAGGCACAAAATCACTTATTTAAACATAATTAGCGATCATCATCATTTCTATCCTGACTCTAAGCACAATAAATTTAAGTAATAACCAATTAGTGTTATAATTCTCATTGGGGATTTTTGTAGAGATATTTAACTGTCTAATTCAATTTTGATATCACGAATTGATCTGAACATACAACCCTTGCTCCCCGGAAGCCTGGACAGCTGTTTCGGTCCTAGTTGGGCCTCCTCAGCAGTGCGCATCCACTACCCGTCGGGGACGAACCCAGTACCTTCTGGCCCCCGCGCGAACGCTTACCATTGGACCACTGAAGTCGGCTGTTGTATCTTAAAAATTATTACATCATGGGAATCACAAGAAATTTCCTAACGTAAGTACTTCAGAAAATGTCTACCACATAATCTTCTGAGGATATCTATAAGTGTATAAGTAACAACTTACAACTTGGATGTGTTTTACAAAACGAGACTTTGAATTATGCTCGTCTTCCTTATAATGGTGCTTCTTGCTGCCCAACTCTTCCTGCCCGTGACGTTAGTCTTCTTTGGTTTCCTCTCCTTGTCCTTCTAGTGGTTTCTTCTTCGTTTCAGTAGATCTTGTGAGGCTTGGACCTTTTGGTGAGAGCTTTTTGCATTCCTTGAGTTTGTCTATGTCGGAGTAAAGCTGTATTGGCCAGTTGTACTGCTGACCCCCAGTTTTCCACTGCTTCTTCAGCTTCCGTTTCTTTTAGAAACCATCAGGTAGTTTTTCTGAAGCTAGTCAGCTCCTCTCCTGGTTATTACATCTTCCATTGCTCTTCTACGTCTTATTGATACATAATGAATCATTTGATTCTCTGTAGTATGATCCGGTGAGACCCCTGTTAGCCTTGTGTAGGCTTTGTGAGGGGGGAGGGATGTACCACCTATACCCAATTGTTGAAAGCACATAGATTTGTAAATCTTTCACCATTGTATTTCTTG